>PVIA01015586.1:0-22145 GCA_004024845.1 Tonatia bakeri | reverse complement strand
AAAGAGAGAATATTAAAGGCAGCAAGGGAGAAAAAGGAAGTAACATACAAGGGAGCCCCAATAAGGCTAACAGCTGATTTCTCAATGGAAACACTGCAAGCCAGAAGGGAATGGCAAGAAATATTCCAAGTAATGAGAACCAGAGGCCTGCAGCCAAGGCTACTTTACCCAGCAAGGCTCTCAATCAAGATAGAAGGCGGAATAAGAAGCTTCCCAGACAAAAGAAGTCTAAAAGAATATACCTCAACTAAACGAGCTCTGCAAGAGATACTAAAGGGTCTGATTTAAGGAAAGAAAGAAAAAGAAAACGAGAGAGAGGAACACAGGAACATAAATGGCAATGAATAAGTGCCTATCAATAATAACCTTAAACGTAAATGGATTAAATGTTCCAATCAAAAGACATAGAATAGCTGAATAGATAAGAAAACATGGACCCAACATATGCTGCTTACAAGAGACCCACCTCAGGAGACCTGCACAGGCTGAAAGTGAAGCACTAGAAACAAATTTCCCAAGCAAATGGACAGGAAGAAAAAGCCAGGGTAGCAATACTCATTTCAGACAAAATAGACTTCCAAAAAAGGGCCATAAAGAGAGATCCAGAAGGTCACTTCATAATACTCAAGGGAACAGTCCACCAAGAAGACATCAATATTGTAAATATATATGCACCCAACATAGGTGCACCCAAATACATAAAGAAAATCCTAGAGGACTTCAAGAAAGATATTGACAGCAACACAATTTTAGTGGGGAAATTCAATACCCCACTGTCACAGATGGACAGATCTTCTGAACAAAATATCAACAAAGATATCATAGCATTGAACAATACCCTAAATTAAATGGACTTGACTGATCTATTCAGAGCCCTCCATCCCAAAGAAACTAAATACACATTCTTTTCAAATGTACATGGAATATTTTCAAAGATAGACCACATGATAGGACACAAAGCAAGTCTCAACAATGTCAAGAAAATCAAAATTATACCAAGCATTTTCTCGGATCATAAGGGACTGAAACTAGAAATCAACCCCAAAGAAAATGTTGGGGACCACCCTGCCTGGTCTCAGGAAGCTGTTACCCACTGTGACTTAGGCTGAGTGAGAAACCTCCGGATTAGGAGCCACCAAGGAGACAAAACTTATTCCCCTGTCATGAACACTACCTGTTTGTTCTGTGCCTGGCCTTTAATGCTAGATCAGTTACCAATGACGGGTAACAATTCTCTAGGATAGAGAATGGACCTAAGACAGGGGCTGATCTTGTAAAGGCCTCTATGGAATAAGTGTCACGAGACTGTGGAAATAAATGGAGGGGCTGTGGAAAGGAAGGGGTGATCGACATCTACCCCTGCCCCCTCTTAGCCTGAGTCTTTGTACTCAGATGTGAGAAATCCCAGTCTCCTTGCTGTTTCTGTCTCCAGCCCTTCCCAGGGCTTACTTAGCAAATAGCCAAAGGTAGGGGCCAGCTCAGACCGGAGACGGTGGACCCCCGGGGTAATCAGGCCTGGGACAAAGAATATGCAAAATCCTGTGAGATCTGTTTGCTGGAGGATGTTATTAACTTGGAATTTGAAGGCACAGTCAGGAAACCTTTAAAACCTGTAGTCTTTTCATATGATAAAACTCCAATCTCTGCCCGGAATCACAACAGAAACTCTTTTAACATCCTTGTAAGATACGTGTTCCCTTTGATCCCTTCTGCCAGACTGTCAGTCCACAATCTGTGACTGCTTTCTCAATAAAAAGCCACTGAGACAAAGGAAGAGGCTTCCCCTTAGGAGGGTAGCCTGGAGCGGCTCAAAGAATTGGAGAGTGAGTGCTCTGTCTCTGACTTCCACTAAAAAAACTGTTTCTATGCATGATTATTTCTATAGTGGGTTTTAAGCATGTCAATAGGCAGCCAAAGGGAAAAGGTTGGATTAAGCGTGCTTCAGTCGGACAGCCGGGACTAAAGCGAGGTTTGAAAATCGCTGTAGTTAGTCAGACAGCCAGGTGATCTAAGTGAGGTTTGAAAATCACTTCAGAAAAAAACCCAAAACGCTCAAAATCATGGAGATTAAATAGCATGCTATTAAACAATGAATGGGTCAAGGATGAAATTAGGAAAGAAATCAAAAGGTTTCTAGAAACAAATGAAAATGAACTTACAAAAATCAAAAACTTATGGGACACAACGAAGGCTGTATTGAGAGGGAAGTTCATAGTGATAGAGGCATACCTAAAAAGATAGAAGTAATTCAAAAAACCAACCTAACCCTACGTCTACAAGAACTAGAGCAACAACAACAAAGACAGCCCAGAGCAAGTAGAAGGAAGGAAATAACCAAGATCACAGCAGAATTAAATGACACAGAGACTAAAAGCACAATTCTAAGGATCAATGAATCCAGGAGCTGGTTCTTTGAAAAGATAAACAAAATCCTCAAGCCTTTAAGCAGGCTCATCAAGAAAAAAAGAGAGAAGACCCAAATAAACACAATCAGAAATGAAAGAGGAGGGATTACAACTGACACCACAGAAATACAAAGAATTGTAAGAAATTACTACAAAGAACTGTATGCCAAGAAATTTGAAAACATTGATGAAATGGACAAATTTCTAGAAAAATATGATCTTCCAAAACTCAATGAAAAAGAAGAAGAAAATGTGAACAAACTAATAACAGCAAAAGAAATTGAAGCAATAATGAAAAAACTCCCAACACACAAAAGCCCTGGACCAGACGGTTTCACAGGAGAATTCTACAAAGCATTCAAGAAAGAGCTAACCCCTATCCTGCACAGACTATTCCAAAAAATCCAAAAAGGTGGAAGACTCCCCAACTCTTTTTATGAGGCCAACATCATACTAATTTCAAAACTAGATAAAGACACAACAAACAAAGAAAACTTCAGGCCAATATCTCTGATGAATATTGAGGCTAAAATCCTCAACAAAATACTGGCAAACCGCATCCAACAATACATTAAAAAGATCGTCCACCATGACCAAGTGGGTTTCATCCTGGGGATGCAAGGATGGTTCAATATTCACAAATCAGTAAATGTAATACATCACATAAACTAATGTAAATACAAAAATCACATGATCATATCAATAAATGCAGAAAAAGCACTTGATAAGGTACAGCACACATTTATGATAAAAGCACTCAGCAAAGTGGGAACAGAGGGAACATTCCTCAACATAATAAAGGCCATATATGAGAGACCTACAGCCAGCATCATACACAATGGGCAATAACTGAAATATTTTCCACTAAGAACAAGAACAAGACAAGGCTGTCCACTTTCACCACTTGTATTCAATATAGTATTGGAAGTTTTAGCCACAGCAATCAGACAAGAAAAGGAAATGAAAGGCATCCAAATTGGAAAGGAAGAAACAAAACTGTCATTCTTTGCTGTTGACATGATAGTGTACATAGAAAATCCTATAGACTACCAGAAAACAGCTTGACCTAATAAACGAATTTGGCAAAACAGCGGGATACAAAGTCAATATCCAGAAATCAAAGGCATTTCTGTATATAACCAATGAAACAGCAGTAGCAGAAATGAAGGAAAAAAATCCCATTTGAAATAGCAAAAAGAAAAATAAAATACCTAGGAATAAACCTAACCAAAGAGTTAAAAGACCTGTATTCAGAAAACTACATACCACTGAGGAAAAAAAAAAACAAGGAAGACACAAACAAATGGAAACATATACCATGTTCATGGATTGGGAGAATTAATATCATGAAAATGCCCGTACTACCCAAAGCAATTTTCACATTTAATGCGATACCTATTAAAGTACCAATGGTTTTTTTTTTTTTTGCAGACATAGAAGAAACAGTTCAAAAAATTATATGGAACCATAAACTATACCGAATATCTATCGCAATTTTGGGAAAGAAGAGTAAAGTAGAAGGGATCACAATACCTGACACTAAACTATACTACAAGGCCACTGTAATCAAAACAGCCTGGTACTGACATAAAAACAGGCACATGGACCGATGGAACACAACAGAGAGCCCAGAAATAAACCCAAGTCTCTACGGTCAATTGATATTTGACAAAGGAGGCCGCAACATAAAATGGAGTAAAAATAGCCTCTTCAGGAAATGGTGCTGGGAGAACTGGACAGCTACGTGCAAAAAAATGAAACTAGAACACCAACTTACACCTTATATAAAAATAAATTCAATATGGATAAAAGACTTAAATATAAACCATGACACCATTAGAGTACTAGAGGAGAACATAGGGAGGAAAATCGCAAATATATCACGCAAAAACTTTTCTACAAACATGTCCCCTAGAGCAAGGGACATAAAGGAAAGAATAAACAAATGGGACCTCATCAAAATAAAAAGCTTCTGCACAGCTAAAGAAAACAGTATCAAAATAAAAAGAATCAACTGTGTGGGAAAACATATTTGCCAATGATACCTCAGACAAGGGTTTAATCTCCAAAATATATAAAGAAGTACATTTTTATACTCTAAGAAGACAAGCAACCCAATTAAAAAATGGGCAAAGGACTTGAACACACACTTCTCCAAGGAGGACATACAGAAGATCCAAAATCTCATGAAACGATGTTCAATATCTCTAGCTGTCAGAGAGATGCAGATTAAAACCTCAATGAGGTACCACTTCACACCAGTCAGAATTGCCATCATAAGCAAAACAACAAACAAGTGTTGAAGAGGTTGTGTAGAAAAGAGGACCCTAGTGCACTGTTGGTGGGACTGCAGACTTGTACAACCACTGTGGAAAACAGTATGGAACTTCCTCAGAAACCTAAAAATGGATCTGTCTTTTGATCCAGCAATTCCACTGCTGGGACTGTATCCTAGGAATCCTAAAACACCAATCCAAAAGATCCTTTGCACCCCAATGTTCATAGCAGCACAATTTACAATAGCTAAGTGCTGGAAGCAACCTAGATGCCCATCAGTAAATGAATGGATCAAAAATCTATGGTACATTTACAGAGGAAAGGAAGGAGCTCCTACCCTTTGCAACATCATGGATGCAACTGGAAAGCATTATGCTAAGCGAAATAAGCCAGGCAGTGAAAGATAAATACCATATGATCTCACCTTTAACAGGAACTTAAACAACAAAAGAAAGAAACAAGCAAAATATAGTCAAAGACACTTTACTAGAGGACAGGCAGAAAGTGACCAGAGGAGAGAGAAGAGGGAATTTCAGGGGAAAAGGGGAAGGGTTTACAGGAACAAAGTTAAAAGACACATGGATAAAAACTAGGGGGTGGGTGGTAATGGGAGGGAAGTTGGGAGGGTGGTGGGTGGGGTGGATTGGGAATAAAGGGAAGAAAACTGTACTTGAACAATGATTAAAATAAAATTTAAAAAAAGAAAGGTTAAAGGAAATGCAGGAAAACATTAAACATAATACTATCCATATAATAGGGATACCAGAGGGAGAAGAAAAAGAGGAAGCGATAACAAACTTGTTTGAAGCAGTAATCATGGAACACTTCCCAAATTTGATGACAGAAAAAGTCACACAAATCCAGGAAAGACAGGGAATCCCCATCAAGAAGAACCCAAAGAGACTCACTTCAAGACATATCATAATTAAAATGGCAAAATTCCAAGATAAAGAGAGAATCTTAAAGGCCACAAGGAAAAAAAAAAACAGGAAGTAGCATACAAGGAAGCCCTGATAAGACTAGCAGCTGACTTTTCAATGGGAACTCTCCAAACCAGAAGAGAATGGCAAGCAATGTTCTAAGTAATGAAAATCAGAGGCCTGCAACCAAGACTACTTTATCTAACAAGGCTCTCAATTAAAATGGAAGGCCAAATAAGGTCCTTCCCAGACAAAAGAAGCCACAAAATATATACCTTCTCCAAACCAGACTTGCAGGAGATACTAAAGGGTTTGCTTTAAGAACAGGAGCAAAAACAGTGAAAGAGAGAGGATCACAGGAATGAAAAAAATGGAAATGAATAAGTTTCTATAAATAATAATCATAAACATAAATGTATTAAATGGCTCAATTAAATGACAGAGAGAAGCAGAATGGATATGAAAACATGACCCACAGATATGCTGCCTATAGGGGACCCACCTCAGAGCAAAAGACTTACAAAGACTGAAATTGAGGGGCTGGAAACAAATATTCTAAGCAAATGGACAGGAAAAATAGTCTGGGGTAGCAATACTCATATCACACAAAATAGGCCACCAAAAATAACCATAAAGAGAGACCCAGAAGGCCACTTCATAATACTCCAGGGAAGACTCCGTCAGGAAGAAATAAACATAGTAAATATATATGCAACTAAAATAGGAACACTCAAATACATAAAGAAAATCTTGGAGGATTTCAAGAAGAATATTAACAACAGCCCAATAATAGTAGGGGATTTTAACAACCAACTCAAAATTGGACAAATTTTCCAAACAAAAATATCTAAAAAGATATTGTGGCATTGAAAAATGCCCTAGGTGAAATGGACTTAACTGATACATATAGAGATTTTCATCTCAAGGAAGCAAAATACACCTTTTTTTTCAAATGCACATGTAATATTTTCAAGGATAGACCACATAGTAGGACACAGAAGAAGTCTCAACAATTCAAGACAATTTAAATTATATCAAGCATTTTCTCTGACCACAAGGGACTGAAACTAGAACCAACCTCTTGGAAAAAAAGACCAAAAAACCGCAAAACACTCAAAATCATGGAGATTGAACAGTATGCTATTAAACAATGAATGGGTCAAGAATTAGATTAGGGAAGGAAAAAAAATGTTTCTGGGAACAAATGAATATGAACTCAGAACAACAACACCAAACTTATGAGACAAACAAAAGGCAGTCCTGAGAGGGAAGTTCATAGTGATACAAGCCTTCCTAAACAAGATAGAAGTATTTCAAATAAACAACCTAACCCCATGTGCACAATAACACAAGGAACAACAATAAAGATAACTCAAAGCAAGTAGAATGAAGGAAATAACCAACATCAGAGCAGAATTAAATGACATAGAAAGTAAAAGCACAATTCTAAGGATCAATGAATCCAGGAGCTGGTTCTTTGAAAAGATAAACAAAATCCTCAAGCCTTTAAGCAGGCTCATCAAGAAAAAAAGAGAGAAGACCCAAATAAACACAATCAGAAATGAAAGAAGAGAGATTACAACTGATACCACAGAAATACAAAGGATAGTGAGAAATTACTACAAAGAACTGTATGCCAAGAAATTTGAAAACCTTGATGAAATGGACAAATTTCTAGAAAAATATAATCCTCCAACACTGAATGAAGAGGAAGCAGAAAGCCTGAACAGACCAATAACACCTGATGAAATTGAATCATAATGAAAAAGCTTCCAACACAGAAAAGCCCTGGGTCAGACTGTTTCACTAGAATTTTACAAAGCACTTAAGGGAGAGCTAATCTGCATCCTCCACAGATTATTTCAAAAAATTCAAGAAGATGGAAGAATCCTAAGCAATATTTATGTAGCCAACATCATCCTAATCCCAAAACCAGGTAAAAGCATAACAAAAATAGAAAACTTAAGGTCAATATCACTGATAAACATAGGTGCTAAATTCCTCAAGAGAATATTGGCAAACTGCATCCATCAATATGTTAAAAAGACCAAACATCAAAATCAAGTGGGATTCATCCCAGGGATGCAAGGAAGGTACAATATTTGCAAATCAATAAACAAAACACCACATAAACAAACAAACAAAAAAAGACAAAAATAACATGATCCTATCAATAGATATTGAAAAAGCATTTGATAAGGTACAGCACACTCAGCAAAGTAGGAATAGAGGGAGCATCCCTCAACATAATAAAGGCCATATATGAGAAACCTACAGCCAACATCAGAAACAATGGGCAAAAGCTTAGAGCTTTCTCACTAAGATCAGGAACAAGACAATGATGTCCTCCTTCACCACTCCTATTCAACATAGTTTTGGAAGTCCTAGCCTTATCAATCACACAAGAAAAAGAAATAAAAGGCATCCAAATTGGAAAGGTGGAAACAAAACTATCATTGTTTGCAGATGACATGATAGAGTACACAGAAAATCCTATAGACTTCACCAAAATATTCCTTGACTGAATAAATAAATTTGGCATAACAGGTGGATACAAAGTCAATACTCAGAAATCTAGGAATCAACCTAACCAAGGAGTTGAAAGACCTGTACTCTGAAAACTATACAACACTGAAGAAAGAAATTAAGGAAGACACAAACAAATGGAAGTATGTACTATGCTAATGGATTGGAAGAATTAACATAATCAAAATATCCATACTAACCAAAGCAATTTTACATTCAATGTAATCTCTATTGAAGGATCCATGACATATTTCACAGATATAGAACAAACATTTCCAAAATTTACATGGGACCATAAATGACCCTGAATAGCTGTAGAAATTTTAAGAAGAACAAATTAGGAGGGATCATGATACCTGGTATCAAACTGCATTACAAAGCCACTGTAATCAAAACAGCCTGGTACTGGCATAAAAACAGGCACATAGACCAGTGGAATATAATAGAGATCCCAGAAATAAACTCAAGTCTCTACGTGTAGTTTATATTTGACTGAGAAAGAAGCATAAAATGGAGCAAAAATAGCTTTTTCAACAAATGGCGTTGGGAGATCTGGACAGCTACATGCAAAAAAAAATGAATCTCGATCACCAACTTACACCATACACAAAAATAAATTCAAGGTGGATAAGACTTAAATATAAGTCATGGCACCATAAAAGTCCTAGAAAACAGCATCAGCAGAAAAATCTCAGACATTCCTTGCAGCAACATCTTTACAGATATATCTGTAAAGCAAGGGATGTAAAGAAAGAATAATCGAATGGGATCTCATCAAATTAAAAAGCTTCTGCATGGCTAAAGAAAATGGCATTAGTATGAAAAGAGAACCAACTGTATAGAAAAACATATTTGCCAATGATACCTCATACATGATTTTGATCTCCAAAATATATAAAGAACTCACATGACTTCACTCCAGGAAGACAAACAACCCAATTAAAAAGTGGGCAAAGGACTTGAACAGACACTTCTCTAAGGAGGACATACAGAGTGCCCAAAGACACATGGAAAGATGCTCAGGCATCAGTAGCCATTAGAGAGATGCAAATTAAAACTGCAGTGAGATACCACCTCACACTGGTGAGAATGGCCAACATAAACAAATCAACAAACAAGTGTTGGAGAGGATGGGGAGAAAAAGGAACTCTAGTGCACTGGTGGTGGGAATGCAGACTGGTGCAGTCACTGTGGAAAATAGTATGGAATTTCCTCAGAAAACTAAAAGTGGATCTTCCTTTTTACCCAGTAATTCTGCTACTAGGATTTTACCCTAAGATCCCTGAAACACCAATCCAAAATAACCTATGCACCCCAATGTTCATAGCAGCACAATTTACAATAGCCAAATGCTGGAGGTAATCGAAGTGCCCATCAGCAAATGAGTGGAACAAAAAACTGGTATATTTGCACAATAGAATTATATGCAGTAGAGAGAAAGAAAGAGCTCATACCCTTTGCAAGAGCATACACGGATCTGGAAAGCATTATGCTATGTGAAATAAGCCAAGTGGTGAGGGACAAATACCATATGACCTCACCTTTAACTTGAACATAATTAACAAAAGATAAAAGCAAATAAATATATAATTAGAGTCATTGAAATTAAGTACAATCTAACAATACCCAGAGGGGAAAGTGGGGAAAGTGGGGAGACGGGTTTTCAGAAACTGGTATAAAGAACATATGGACAAAACCAATAAGGATGGCAGAAGCAAGGGGGGAAGCTGGGTTTGCGTGGGGTGAGGAAGAGGGGTCCTGAGAAAATGCAGACAACTCTTATTGAACAACAATAAAATATTTAGCATCTATGTTCATCGGGAATATTGGCCTATAATTTTCTTTCTAGTATCTATCTGGTTTTGGAATTAGGATAATGCTGGCCTCTTAAAGTGTTTTTGGAAGCTTTCCCTCCGCTTGGATTTTATGAAATAGTTTGAGAAGGAGAGGTGTTAAAAGTCACCTGTGAAGTCATCTAGTCCAGGACTTTTGTCTGTTGGAAGTTTTTTGATTACTGTTTCAATTTTACTAGGTGAAATATGTCTCTTCACATTATCTGATTCTTCGTGATTTTGTTTTGGAAGATTTTATATTTCTAGGAAATTATCCGTTAAATCCAGGTTTTCCAGTTTGTTGTCATATAGTTGATCACAATATTTTCTATGATCATTTGTATTTATTTGATTCAGTCCTTATTTCTCCTCTTTCCTTTATGATTTTATTAATTTTAGTCTTTTAACTTTTTTCTTAAGTCTGGTCAAAGATTTGCCAATCTTCTTCGTCTTTTCACAGGGCCAGCTTAATGATTCATTGTTCTTTTTTATCATGGTTTTAGACTCTATGTGATTGATTTCTGCTCTGATATTTTTTATATCCTTCCTTCTGCACACTTTGGGTTTTGCTTGTTGTTCTTTTGTAAGTTCCTTTAAGTGTAAGTAAGGTTGTTTATTTGAGCTTTTTCGTGTTTCTTGAGATAGACATGTAATGCTATGAATTTCTCTCTTAGGATTGCTTTCCCTGAATGACACAGGTTTTGGATCTTTGTGTCCTAATTTTCATTTGTTTCAGGTATCTTTTTATTCCTTCCTTGATCTCATTGTTGACTCATTCATTATTTAATAACATGTTATTTAGCTTCCATGTATTTGTGTCTTTTCAGTGTTCTTGTGACTGATTTCCAGTTTCATAGCATTATGGTCAGAGAATATGCTTGATGTAATTTGAATCTTCTTGAATTTATTGACACTTGTTTGTACCCTAATATGTAGTCTATCCTAAAAATAATTCCATGTGCTCTTGAAACATATGTATATTCTACTGCTTTGGGGTGAAATGTTCCGAAGATATCAATTAAATTCATTTGATTTAGTATGTCATTTTAGGCTGCTGCCTCCTCGTTGATTTTCTGACTGGAAGATCTATCTATTTAAGTCAATGGGGTGTTAAAATCCCCAACTATGATTGTATTTCTGTTGATCACTTCCTATGTGTCTGTCAAGATGTGCTTTTTGTATTTAGGTATGCCTATATTGGGTGCATAAATGTTTACTAGGGTTATATCCTCTTGTTGGATTTTTGCCTTCATCATGATATAGTATCCTTATCTGTCCCTTACTATTGTCTTTGTTTTAAAGTCTATTTTGTTGAATATAAGTACCACTACCTCAGCTTTTTTTTTAAATTTTGGTTTGCATGAAATATTTCCCCACTTCTTTACTTTTACTCTGTGTGTATCTTTCTATCTGAGATGGGTCGCTTGGAGGTTGCATATATATGGGTATTATTTTCTTATCCATTCAACTACTTTATGTTTTTTCTGTTGGAGCATTTAAGCCATTTACATTTGAGGTGATAATTGTTAGATACATATATAGTGCCATGTTGTTGTTATAGTGACTGTTTTCCTTTGCTTTTGTTCTTTCTCTCTCTCTCTTTTTTTTCCCTTAAAGCAAGACCTTCAACCTTTTTTGCAGTATTGGTTTAGTGTTAACAAACTCCTTTAGCTTTTTCTTGTTTGCTTATCTCCTTTTTTTTTCTCCTTTGATTTTAAATAATAGCCTTGTTGTGTAAAGTAGCCTTGGTTGTACATCCTTGCTTTTCATCACCTTAAATATTTCATGACACTCCCTTCAGGCCTGAAACATTTCTGTTGAGTAATCAGAGGACAGTCTTATTGGTGCTTCCTTATAAGTAACTTCCTGCTTTTTTCTTGTGGCCGTTAGGATTCTCTCATTGTCTTTAATCATTGTCATTTTGATGTGTCTTGGTGTAGGCCTCTTTAGGTCCCACTTGTTTGGGACTCTCTGAGCTTTCTGGACTTGTATGTCTTTTTCCTTCCCCAGATTAGGGAAGTTTACAATCATTATTTCTTCAAGTAAGTTCTCAATCCCTTGCTTGTTCTCTTCCCCTTCTGGTATTCCCATAATGTGGATGTTGGTATACTTCATGCCATCCAAAATATTTCTTAAGCCCTCCTCATTTTTTAGAACTTTTTCCTTTTGCTGCTCTGCCTGGGTGTTTTTTACACCTTGTATTTCAAAACACTGATTGGAGCCTCTACTTCTTCTAACCTACTGTTTACTCCTTCCAGTGTATTATTTATTTCAAATATTGCATTCTTCATTTTCTTACTGGTCCTTTTTTAATGGCTTCTAAGTTGTTTTTCATATTGTTGAGTACCCTTATAATCACTACTCTAAATTCCATGTGATAAATTGTTTGCCTCCATTTCATCTAGTTTTTCTTCTATGGAATTTTCTTGTTCATTTATTTGTTTTTTTTTCCCCCATTCTGGCTGTTTCTTTGTATCTTCTGCACTCATTGTTAAACTAATCCACTCGTAAACTGATTATTTGTTAATCTAATCAAGCTGTAATCAGTAGTCCAAACTTAAGTTCCACAGGGTGGGGGAGAGTATTTCCTGTAGATGGGGCTATTGCTTCCCCTCAGGCTGATGCCACTTGGAGAGGAGTGCCTTGTCTGGAAAGATGGCTTCTGTAGTATAGGGAATGACTCAATGCAGGGATACTGGTGGCTGTGCTTTCAGTTCTATCCCTAGAACCACCAATCCAAGAATCTCCTCAAGTGTCTCTAGTCCACTCTGTCATCCCTCTGCTGGAGCCCAAGGTAAATAGCTGCAAAATAAATTTTGTGTGTTGCTCCTTTAAGTGGTTCTCTGTATCTCTTGCTGCTTCTCCATGGCAGACAGAAACCCTGCTCCTTTGCACATCTGGGTGTTATCTGGGTTCATTCCTGGCTCTGATACCATAGACTAGGGAGCCCAGCTTGGGGTTTAGGCCCCACAGTTCTCAGGGGGAACTGAAATATTCTTCTGAAACTTCAGTTGCTGTCCATGGGAGCCCAGCCAGTCTTCTCACATCTCCTTCTCATGCCGTGACAGTTTCATTGTGGTAAAGTGGTTCCTTCCATCTGTCCTTGGTTATAAGGTTTCTCTACAGCTAGTATTCCACAATTATTTAGCATAATTTCTGTACAAGTTAGTTGTAATTGCAGATTTGTCCTGGAAAGAGGTTAGAGTAACTTTGACTTACTCCTCTGCCACCTTGGATCAGCTCACTGAAGAATTTTTGTTTATTTTACCATCTAGTCACCCAATAATTTCACACTTGTTCAAAGCATGAGTGTGTTTTGCAAGACTGGAAGTTGCTTTGTGTGAGTCAGTGAGTGAGTGGTTAGAAAGTACTGAATTTCAAGTTCTTAAAATTGAGTTTGCATTCTCCAGTCTAAGCAAGATTATGCCATTTCCTACTGGCATAATTCCATTCCCTATACCCGATTCCTTGACACATTTACTTTACAAAGGCTTAACTGAAATGCTGGCAGCAAAGCAATATAAACTTGCTCAGAGTCTCATATTATGGATGGAGATGCAAGTCATACAAATGTTTGAACCAATCTGGTACCATCTTATGAATAAAAAAGGCACCTAGTTTTTGATGCAGCGATCCTCAGTAGTTTGGTGAATTGGTCATGTTAAGAAATGGCTTCCAGCAAATCGATTTTTGACTAAATGCCCTCCTTCCATCATTCAGTAACACTAGGTATTAAATGTTTCCATTTGAATTTTTAATTACTGGTTGTGGTGAGTGAATGCTATAATAATGAGGAAGGAAAATAAAAATACAAAGAAGCATATAATCACTATCTGATTTCATGTTTAAAGCACAGAATTAAAAAAAAAAACTGTACGTGTCTATGAGTACATGTGTAAAAGTATATGTGTTTAACCTGACTGATGTGGCTCAATGGATTGGGAATCATCCCATAAAATGAAAAGCCAGTGGTTTGATTTGCATTTAGGGCACATGCCTGGGTTGTGGGTTCATCCCCATTTGGGGAGCATACATATTTCACCCTCATGTTGGTGTTTCTCTCCCTCCCACTATCCCTTCATTCTCCTTCCTCTAAAAATTAATAAACAAAACATTTAAAAACTTTTCAAAAAGTATATATGTGCATATTTATATGAGCATGAAGAAAAGTAGAGAACTATGTTGTTTCATGAGATACAACAAGCACATTTTATTTGCAACTTGAGAAACACCTACTCAAGAAAAAAATGTAATTATAATGAAGTTTACACTTCCACATCACTAAATGCAAATTTAAGCAGAATATATCTTAAAGTCATTAAGGTCTGGGAGCAGGTCCATTTTCTCAAAAGCAAATCAATGAAAGTCAACTTACCAGAAAACAAAATTACCAAATTATTGGAGTTTGTTTTTTATTTTTATGTTCAAAAGCAAATTTTTTTATTGACGTTCAAGTACAGCTGTCTCCATTTTCACCCAACCATGCCCCCTACTCCGCCCATCCCTACCTCCATTCTTCCAACCTACCCCCTTTGACTTTGTTCATGTGTCATTTATACATGTTCCTTGATGACCCTTCCATTAATATCCCCTATTATTCCTGTCTCCTCTCCTGTCTAGTCACTATCAGTTTGCAATTTATTTCAATATCTGGTTATATTTTGCTTGCTCATTTGTTTTGTTGACTAGGTTCCACTTATAGGTGAGATCATATGGTATTTGTCTTTCATCTCCTAATTATTTCACTTAGCATAATGCTCTGCAGCTCCATCCATGCTGTTGTTAAGGGTAGGAGCTCCATCTTTCTTTCTGTTGTGTACCAATCCATTGTGTAAATGCACCACAGTTTATTTCACATGTTTCTATTGTTGTTCAGATACACTTGTCTCCATTTTCCCCCAACCACTCTCCCCCACCACAACTATCCCCACTTCCCACCCTTGATCTTACCACCCTTTAGTTTTGTCCATGTATCTTTTATACATGTTCCTGAAAATCATTCCCCCTTGTCCCCCCATTACCCCTCCCACCTACTCTCTGGTTACTGTCAGTTTTTTTTTTTTATATTTCAATGTCCCTGGTTATATTTTGCTTGCTTGTTTCTTTTGTTGATTAGGTTCCACTTATAGGTAAGATTATATAGTATTTGTATTTCCCCTCCTGGTTTATTTCACTTCCAGTTCCATCCATGTTTTCACAAAAGGTAGGAGTTCCTTCTTTCTTTCTGCTCTGTAGCATTCCATCAGATAAATGTACCATAGTTTTTTGATCCATTTATTTACTGATGGGCATGCAGGTTACTTCCAGTACTTGGCTATTGCAATTTGTGCTGATATGACAATTGGGGTGCATAGGTTCTTCTGAATTGGTGTTTCAGGGTTCTTAGGGTATAATCTCAGCAGTGGAATTGCTGGATCAAAAGGAAGTTCCATTTGTAGTTTTCTGAGGAAATTTCATACTGTTTGCCACAGTGGCTGCACTAGTCTGCATTCCCAACAGTGCTCTAGGGTTCGCTTTTCCCCACAACATCACCAGCACTAGTTTGTTGATTTGTTTATGATGGCCATTCTGACTCATGTGAAGTGCTATCTCATTGTGGTTTTGATTTGCATCTCCCTGATGGCTGGCAATGCTGAGCATCTTTTCATATGTCTCTGGGTCCTCTGTATGTCACTCTTAAAGAATTGTCTGTTTAAGCCTTTGCCCATTTTTTTTAATTGGCTTTTTTGTCTTCCTGGAGTGGAGTCATGTGAGTTCTTTGTTTATTTTGGAGATCAAACCCTTGTCCAAGGTATCATTTGCAAAGACATTTTCCCATATGGTTGGTTTTCTTTTCATTTTAATGTTATTTTCCTTAGCTGTGCAGAAGCTTTTTATTTTGATGAGATCCCATTTGTTTATTCTTTCTTTTTGTCTCTTGCTCTCTTGCTTTCCTTTAGGTCTCAGTATATCAGCGAAAATACTGTTGCATGGAATACTGAGATTTTCCCTCCAATGTTCTCCTCTAGGACTTTGATAATGTCATGGCTTATATTTAAGTCTTTTATCCACCTTGAAGTTATTTTTGTGTATGTTATAAGTTGGTGATCAAGTTTCTTGTCCGTCTTCCTTCCTTCCTTCCTTCCTTCCTTCCTTTCTTTCTTTCTTTCTTTCTTTCTTTCTTTCTTTCTTTCTTTCTTTCTTTCTTTCTTTCTTTCGTTTTTTGTTTTTGCATGTAGCTGTCCAGATCTTCCAAAACCACTTTGGAAAAGGCTATTTTTAGTCCATTTGATGCTTCTGCACCCTTTGTTGAATATTAGTTGACCATAAAGACTTGGGTTTATTTTTGGGCTCTCTATTCAATTCCGTTGATCTATGTGTCTGTTTTTATGCCAGTACCATACTATTTTGATTACACTAGCCTGAAATACATTTTGATATCAGGTATTGTGATCCGTCCCACCTTGTTCTTTTTTTCTGAAAATTGCGATAGCTAATTGGGGTCATTTATGGTTCTATATAAATTTTGAAAATGCTTCTTCTATATCTGTGAAATGTCATTGGTATTTTAACAGTGATTGTATCGAATCTTTAAATTGTTTTGTTCATATGGACATTTTTAATTTTAGTTTTTTTTTAAATATGGACTTTTTAAAAGTATATTTTATTGATTATGCTATTACAGTTTTCCCAATTTTCCCCATTTATCTCTCCTCTGCCTTGCACCCCCTAACCCTCCAGCATTACCCCCTCTTGGTTCATGTCCATGGGTTGTACATATAAGTTCTTTGAATTATCTCTTTCCTATTCCATTCTTAACCTCTCCCTGTCTATTTTATGCCTGCCAATTATGCTTCTTATTCTCTGTACTTTTCCTTCATTCTCTCTCCCTCTTCCCATCAAAATCCCTCCATGTGATACCCATTATTCTGATTTTGATCCTGTTTGCTTAATTTTGTTGTCATTGTTTTTCTTTTTTTTAAAATTAGGTTCAGTTGATAGTTGTGATTTTGTCATTTTACTGTCATAGTTTTTGATCTTCAATTTCTTAGATAATTTCCTTTAACATTTCATATAATAAGGGCTTGATGAGGATGAATTCCTTTAACTTTACTTTATCTGGGAAGCACTTTATCTGCCCTTCCATCATAAAAAAAGAGCTTTGCTGGATAGAGTCATCTTGATTGTAGGCCCTTGCCTTTCGTGACTTCAAATACTTTATTCTAGCCCTTTCTTGCCTCTAAGGTTTCTTTTGAGAAATAAGCTGGTAGTCTTATGGGCACTCCCTTTGTAGGTAACTCTGTCTTTTCCTCTTGCTGCTTTTAACATTCTTTCTTTATCTTTAATCTTGGGTAACTCAATGATGATGTGCCGTGATATGTTTCTCTTTGTGCCCATCCTTTTTGGAACTCTCTGAGTTTCTTGGATTTCCTGGAAGTCTATTTCCTTTGTCACATTGGGGAAGTTTTTCTTTATTATTTGTTCAAATAAGTTTTCAACATCTTGCTCTTTTTCTTCTCCTTCTGGCACCCCTATAATTCAGATATTGGAACATTTAAAGTTGTCCCAGAGGCTCTTTTTCTTCCTTCCTTCCTCCCTCCCTCCCTCCCTTCCTTCCTTCCTTCCTTCCTTCCTTCCTTCCTTCCTTCCTTCCTTCCTTCCTTCCTTCCTTCCTCTCTCTCTCTCTCTCTCTCTCTCTCTCTCTCTCTCTCTCTCTCTCTCTCTCTCTTCCTCTCTTTCTCTCTCTCTTTTTTATTTCTTGTTTCTTCATTCTGTTTCAATTGGAGGTTTATTTCTTCCTTTTGTTCCAGGTTGTTGATTTGAATCCTCGTTTCCTTCCTGCCACTGTTGGTTCCCTGAATATTTAGCTTTATTTCACTTTGGGTATCCTTCATATGTTTTCATATTTTTTAATATTAATTGTTGTTCAAGTACAGTTTTCTGCCTTTTACGCCATCCCAGCCCACCCCCCAGCCCTCTCCACCTCCCTGCCATTTCCACTCCCTCTTGTTATTTTCCATGTGTCTTTCATATGTTCTTTCATTTTGTGACCAAGCTCAATCAGTTCTGTGAGCATTTTGATTACCAGGGTTTTGAACTCTCCATCATATATGTTACTATTTCCTCATTGTTTAGCTCTCTTTCTGGAGTTTTATTCTGTTCTTTCATTTCAGCCTTATTTCTTTTTCTCTGTTAACTTGTTAAATTATAAGGAGGCAGGGTCTTAGGTATTCACCAGAGCAGGGTAACCCTCTTTGCTTTGTTCCTCCTTTTGGTTGTGCAAGGAAGCAAAGGGTTTCTACTTTCACCTCCATCTTGTCCAGAACCCCCTTAATATGGACATTTCAATGTTAGTTCTTCAAATCCATTAACATGGTATATGCTTCCATTTATTCATGTCTTCCCTAATTTCTTTCTTCAGTGTTGTGTTGTTTTCTGAGTACAGGTATTTTAGCTTCTTCATTAAGTTTTTCCTAGGTACTTTATTTTTCTTGTTGCTATAGCAAATGGGATTCTTCCTGATTTTTTATTCTGATTTTTTGTTGTTAGTGTATAAAAATGCCTTCTATTTGTGAATATTGACTTTGCATCCTGCTGTTTTGTCAAGCTCACTTACTAGGTCAAATGTTTTTTGTCAGAACCTATAGGGTTTTCCAGATACATTATCGTGCCATCTACAATAATGATGGTTTCCTTCCTCCTTTCCAGTTTGGATGCCTTTTATTTATTTCTCTTGTCTAATTAATGTGACTAGAACTTCCAATACTGTTTTGAGTAATGTGGTGTTGGCGGCCACTCTTGTCTTGTTCCTGATCTTAGTGGGAAAGCTTTTACTTTTTTCACCATTGAGTGTGATGTTAGCTTTAGGTTTCTTGTATATAGCCCTTATTTTGTTGCAGTATGCTCCCTGTACTCCCACCGGGCTGTGTGTATTTATCATAAAGGATTGATGTACCTTATCAAGTGCTTTTTCTGCATCTTTAATATTGTCATGCCATTTTGTCTTTCCTTTTCTTTATGTGATGTCTTACATTTATTGATTTGTAACTATTTTACCACCCCTGAACCCCTGGGATGAATCCTACTTGATCTTGATGTGTGACCTTTTTACTGTATTGCTGGATGTGGTTTGCCAATATTTTGTTGAGGAGTTTAACATCTATGTTCATCAGCTATATTGTAAGCTCTCCATACTCTTAATATAACTTCTATACCACTGCCTGAATTAAACTGTTACTGAAGATATAACTGCCTAGCTACAAAAACTCATCTCCCACTGCTGTAGCCAAATTTGATCACCTGCACTTCACACAACCTGCTCCTCCTCTTCAGTTTCTCACAGCCTTTTATTTATTAGTGCTATTTATACTTATCCATTGATCTTATAATCATTTGACCATTATCTGTGCCTGTTGAAGTGCTGTCCATCCCTCAATATGGTTCTCAAAATTCTCTAAATTTTTATTGGGTCCTCTGTGACTATGTTGTATCAGTTTACCTTGGATTACTGGTGAAACTGAAATGTGGGACTAAGCAGAATAGGAGATGCACACATTCCCTTTTCTGGAAGTAGATTTCCATTACCTTGGGAATGCTTTATGTGGGACATGAGAAGCATTGGTTAAATCAGCACAGAAGAAAAACGATGTGATATATATCAAGGCAAACTTCTTCATAGCCTTTTCTTGGATTACAGTTTTCTGTATTATTTCTGTTAGATTGTAAACTCCAAGGGAACCCACAATATGCTTTCAATCTCAGAGCATTCCTTGAAGAGTGTTAGTGACTTTTTCCCCATCCATAGTATACTAAATCAGTTTAATTATAATTTTGTATCTGGATAGTTAACTACACGTGATTCACATAGTGCTAACACTGGCATAACTACTGTTTCTGGGTCATCGAACATCAAGCATGTTGCTTTTATACTGTACTTTCCTATTTTTTACCTGCCATTCCTGGGCTGTAATACCATGGCCATAGAAAGACTGAGGTCAATGTTGCACATGGAAAAAGCTAATACATAGGAAAATTTCCACCTAAATTCCTTTACAATTCACTGACAAAATGAGACACCTATATGCAAAGTGAAAATATGCGGAAATGCTGACTACTGACTAGAACAATATAATGGAAAAATACACAGCAGGCATGTGTTGATTCATATATTTTTGACTTCCACTAATGAAGCAGTGTCCCATAAATTCTCAAAAGATAGAGATATTAATCTGTACATTTATTTATTAACTTATGTTTTCTTTGAGGACAAAAAATGAAATTGAAAATAACAAATGGTAAAGAAATGCTTTAATTCAATAAAAATGCAATATAGAAAAACAGGCTATGCCATCATATCACAGTCCCTGCATCTTTCTATGCCTTTGGCTAAAAATGCAATATGATGATACTGCTCAAAATATCATTAATATTACATGGTTGAAACTTTTTTCCCAAACTGTTCCTTTAATTATCTACAATGTCTGTATAGACACATGAACACCACACACACACACACACACACACACACACACACACACACACACTCTAGACTAATACTAGTAAGAAGAAATTAATATCAATGATGGCCAAATATGCAGTTATTGAAAATAATTGTCCTTAGCAAGGAATGAGCTCTCTTTTTAATGATTTATGTTCAATGTTTATGCAACACAGAGAATTCTATGTTATGGAGATTGAGCCTCATCTTATTATTTAAAATTGTTTACTTTGTTGTATTTGCTTTTACAAAGTCAAACTGGAAATAATTTTAGGAATTCTTAGAAGACACAAGACTCAGAATTTTAGTACTAGAATGAATCTCAGGAATAGTCAATTCCTTCTTCATATTTCACCTAACCAGAGACTCAGAGTGATAAATAGGTTTTTTCCATTTGCACAACACTGTCTGAGTCAGGACAATATACCAACTTTCTTGCATTTAGGTGACACTGTTTTCTTTTTCTTTTTTTTTTATTTTAATTGTTCAAGTAGAGTTTTCTGCATTTTACTCCCATCCCAGCCCACCTCCCAGCCCTCACAACCTCCCTCCCATTTCCACCCACACTTGTTTTTGTCCATGTGCCCTTTATACTTGTTCCTGCAACCCCTTCCACTTTTCTCCTGAAATCCACCCCCCTTATCTCTGGTCACTGTCAGCTTGTTCCCTATTTTAGTGTCTTTGGTTATATTTTGCTTGTTTCTTTGTTTTGTTAATTAGGTTCTTGTTAAAAGAGAAATCAACCCTGGCTGGTGTAGCTCAGTGGATTGAGTGCGGACTGCGAACCAAGCATCGCAGGTTTGATTCCCAGTCAGGGCACATGCCTAGGTTGCAGGCCATGTCTCCCAGCAACCACACATTGATGTTTCCCTCTCTCTCTCTCTCTCCCTCCCTTCCCTCTCTAAAAAAATAAATAAATAAATAAAAAGAGAAATCATATGGTATTTGTCTTTCACTGCCTGGCTTATTTCACTTAGCATAATGCACTCCAGTTCCATCCATGCTGTCTCAAAGAATAGGAGCTCCTTCTTTTTTTCTGCTGCATACAATTCCATTGTGTAAATGTATCATAGTTTTTTTATCCATTCATTTACTTATGGGCACCTAGGTTGCTTCCAATACTTGGCTATTGTAAATTGTGCTTCCATGAACTTTGGGGTGCATAGGTTATTTAGGATTGGTGTTTCAGGGTTCTTAGGATATAATCCTAGCAATTCAATTGCTGGGGCAAATGGTAGATCCATTTTTAGTTTTCTGAGAAAAATTCCATACTGTTTTCCATAGTGGTTGTACCAGTCTGCAGTCCCACCAACAGTGCACTAGGGTCCCCTTTTCTCCACAACTTCTCCAACACTTGTTGTTTGCTGCTTCGTTTATGATGGCCATTCTGACCAGTGTGAAGTGGTATCTCATTGTGGTTTTAGTTTGCATCTTTCTGATAGCTAGCAGTATTGAGTATCTTTTCATGTGTCTCTGGATCCTCTGTATGTCCTCCTTGGAGAAGTGTCTGTTCAAATCCTTTGCCCATTTCTTAATTGGGTTGCTTGTCTTCCTAGAATGGAGTTGTGTGAGTTCTTTATACATTTTGGAGATTAAACCCTTGTCTGAGGTATCATTGGCAAATATTTTATTTTAATATTGTTTTCTTTTTTTTAATTCTTTATTTTATTGATTATGCAACTACAGTTGGCCCATTTTCCCCCCTCAC
>PVIA01015585.1:0-22168 GCA_004024845.1 Tonatia bakeri | reverse complement strand
CTCACTCCTCCCCCTCTCCTTTCTTTCTTTGCATGTGCCCATCTACTTTTCCCAACACCATTTATTGAAGAGACTATCTTTACTTCCTTGTATACTCTTGCCTTCTTTGTCAAATATGATTTGACCATAAAAGTGTGGGTTTATCCCTAGTCTGTCTGTTCTGTTTCATTGATCTATATGCCTGTCCTTATGCCAGTATTAGATTGTTTTGATTATAGTGACATTATAGTGTAGTTTGCTATCAGGTACTGTGATATTTCCAACTTTGTTCTTCTTTCTTAAGATTGCTGAAGCTATTCAGGGTCTTTTTGGTTCCATACACATTTTTTGAATATTAGTTCTAGATCTGTGAAATGTCATTGGTATTTTAATAGCAGTGGCATTGAATGTATAAATTGCTTCGGGTAGTCTGAACATTTTAATGATGTAAATTCTTTCAATCCGTGAACACGGTATATGCTTCCACTTCTTTGTATCTTCCTGAATTTCTTTCTTCAGTGTCTTATAGTTTTTTGATATAGGTCTTTTACCACCTTGGTTAACTTTATTCCTCAATACTGTATTTTTTTGTTGTTGCAATAGTAAATGTAATTGTTTTCTTAGTTTGTCTTTCTGACAGTTCATTATTGGTGTTTAAAATTGCCATAGATTTCTGAGTATTGATTTTGTATCCTGCTGCTTTTTCAAATTTATTTATTAGGTCTAGTAGATTTTGGTGGAGGGTCTTCTATGTACAATATCATGTACTATGTGAATAAAGACTGTTTTACTTCCTCTTTTCCAATTTGGATGCCTTTTATTTCTTCTTAGCTGATTGCTATGGCTTGGACTTCCAGTACTATGTTGAATAAAAATGGTGACTGTGGACACCCCTGTCTTGTTCTAGAGCTTAAGGGAAACACTTTTAGTTTTTGCCCATTGAGTATGATATTAACTGCATGTTTTTCATACATGGCCTTTATTATGTTGATGTATGATCCCTCTATTCCCACTTTGCTGAGAGTTTTTATTGTAAATAGATATTGAATTTTATTGCAAGCTTTTTCTGCATCTATTGATATGATTATGTGATTTTTATCTTTCATTTTGTTTATGTGATGTATTATAATTAATGATTTGCAAATATTGTAACAACTTTGCATCCTTTGGATAAATACTACTTGATCATGGTGTATGATGTTTTTAATACATTGCTGGATCCAATTCTGTAATATTTTGTTGAGGAGTTTAGTGTCTATGTTCATCAGAGATATTGGCCTATATATTTTTTTGTTTATTGTGTCTTTGCCTTGTATTGAAATTAGAATAATACTGGCCTTTTAAAAAGAGCTTTGGAGTATTCCTTCCTCTTAAATTTTTTGGAATAGTTTGAGCAGGATAGGTATTAGTTTTTCTTTGAATGATTGGTTAAATTCTCCTTTGAAGTCAACTGGTCCAGGACTTTTGTTTTCTGGAAGTTTTTTTTATTACTCCTTCAGATTTATTCATTGTTATCAGTCTATTCATGTTTCCTGATTTAGTTTTGGAAGATTGTGTGTTTCTAGAAAATTATTCATTTTGCACAGATTGTCTAATTTCCTGGAAAGTAGTTGTTCATATAATTTCTTACAATCCTTTGTATTTCCATGATATCAATAGTTACTTCTCTTTCATTTCCAATTTTACTTGGGTCCTCTCTCTTTTTTTTTCTTGGTGAGTCTGATTTAAAGGTTAAACAATCTTGCTTATCTTTTCCAAAAATTGCTTCTTATTTTATTGATATTTTGAATTTTTTTAGTCTCTTTGCCATTTATTTTCTCTCTGATCTTGATTATTTTCTTTCTTCTACTTTGGGCTTTGTCTGCAGTTGTTTTCCTAGTTCTTTTAGGTATAGGGTTAGATTGTTTATTTGAGATTTTTCTTGCTTGTTGAGGTAGGCCTATAGTGCCTCTCAGGACTTATTTAACTGTGTCTCATAGATTTTAAGTTGTTTTGTATTCATTTTCAGATAATTTTTTTTATTTCTTCCTTGATCTCATTGATAATCCATTAATTATTTACTAACATGCTATTTATCCTTCATGTATTTGAGTGTTCTTGAATTTTTTTATTGAGGTTGATTTCTAATTTCATGGCATTGTGATCTGAGAAAATGCTTGATATGATTTTGATCTTTTTAAATTTGTTAAGACTTCTTTTTTGTCATAACATGTCTATATACTGAGAATGATCCATGTACACTTGAGAAGAACGTATATTCTTCTGCTTTGGCGTAAAATGTTCTATAAATATCAATTAAATCAATTTGACCCAGTGTGTCATTTAAGGTCACTGTTTCCTTGCTTTTTGTCTGAAAGATCTACCCATTGGTGACAGAGGGGTGTTAAAATTCCCTATTGTGACTGTATTGTTAATCTCTTCCTTAAAGTCCACCAAGATTTTCTGTATATATTTAGGTGCTCCTATATTGGGTGCATATAATGTTTGGGAAGGTCATATCCTCTTGTTGGATTGATCTCTTTAGTATTATGTAGTGACCTTCTTTGTACGTTGCTATGGCCTTTCTTTTGAAATCTATTGTGTTGGATATAAGTATTGCCACCCCAGCTTTGTTTTTTGTTTGTGTTTGTATGAAAGATTTTCTGCCATCATTTCACTTTCAGCCTGTTTATATCTTTTGTTCTGACGTGGATCTCTTTTATACAGAAAATACAAGGGTCATGTTTTCTTATCCATTCAGCTATGCTGTTTTCTGATTGGAGCATTTAATCCATTTACATTTAAGGTTATTATAGGTAGGTACTTATTTATTGCCATTTTTCATTATATTTATGTTCCTCTCCCTCTCTATTTCTTGTTCTTAAGCCATTTATCTTTTTTTTTTTTTTTTCAATACTGGTTTAATGGTAATGAACTCCTTTTGCTTTTCCTTTAATTTTTTTTTTCTTTTGGTCTGGAAAGCTCTTTAGCCCTCAATTTAAATGATAGCATTGCTGAGTAGAGTATCTGTCTTTATTTTTTATCACTTTGTATACTTCATTCCAATCCCTTCTGGCCTGAAGTGTTTTCATTGAGAAATCAGCTGACAGTCGTATGGGAACTCCCTTACAGGTAAATAACTGTCTCTCTCTTGTTGCCTTTAAGATTCTCTCTCTGTCTTTACCCTTTGTCATTTTAATTATGATGTGTCTTGGTGTGGATCTCTTTGGGTTCATCTTGATTAAGATTCTTTGTGCTTCCAGAACTTGTGTGACTTTTTCCTTGACTGGGTTAACAAAGTTTTCTGACATTACTTTTTCAAATAGGTTGTCTAACCTTTGCTTGCTTTCTTATCTTCCTTATACCCCTATGATGTGGATGTTGTCCAAAATATTCCTTAAATCACCTTCCTGGTTTTTAATCACCTTTTTCTGCTTTGATTAGATGTTTTATTCTACCTCGTCTTTTAATTTGATGATTCAATCCTTTGCTTTACCCAACTTATAGATTATTTCTTCTAATGTATTTTTCATTTCAGATATTGTACTCTTCATTTCTGACTGGTCCTTTATATGGTTTCTATGCCATTTTTCATGCTGTTGAGCACTCTCATAACTATTACTTTGAACTCTGTATCTGATAAATTGCTTGCCTGTATTTCATTTCACTTCTTTTTCTCAGAGATTCCTTCATCCATTTTATTTGGGGCCTAACTTTTTGTTTTTCCATTTTGGCTATCTCTTTGTTTTTCTATCCATGTATTTAATAGAACTGCTATGACTCCCATATTTGGTGGTATGGGTTTCTGTAGTAGATGTCCTGTGGGACCCAGTGATACAGTCTCTCTTATCATCTGAGCTAGATCTTCTAGGAATGACTCTTGTGTGAGTTATGTGGCCTTTCCTGTTGTAATTGGTTCTTGATTGCTGTTGTCCTATTCATTGAATAGCTCCACCCTTGAGCTGCTTGACTCAAACCAGACCACATTGTTTAAATTTTGTATGGATGCCTGTCCTTATTTTTCCCCATCTTCCTCTGTGCTTCTGTTTATAAATTTTCAGATCAGCTATACTTCAACTGGTTTTTCAAGATGCATATGCTGCAGTTTATCTGCAAGTCCAATCCAGGTCTGGGAGCAAGTTGATGGAGAGTCTAGAGACTCTGCAGCAGTATTGGAACCACTCCTTGTACAAAATTTGTTGCACAGCTAAAAAATTTTGTTGCAAATATTTCTCATGGAAATGTTACAAATATTTCCTGTTCCATTAGTTTTAATGACACGAAATGTGCCTTTCTGAGGAAGGTGTGAGGTATCCATAATGTAGCTTACTTGAGAACAATAGTTGATAAATACAATTATAATAAATGGAGTTATAATAAATATAATTGCAACATATATAAATAAATTATAATAAACCCAAACTATAATTTTTATATATTAGTCAAGAGAGAGGTAATCATTAAATGTATAATGAGTGTTAAGGAGACAAAAAATTTATAAGGGAAAATTTGGCAAAAGATATCCCAGAGAATAATGGAAAATGGTTATCTCCTTTATGTTCATATCACTGACATCTTGGGGAAAATATGGCAACATTCAAATGAATGTATTGTTCATTTGAGGGTTTTACATCACAGCTTCTGATCTTTAGTTTCCATGAAGTTTAATTCAATTTTACTTTGCCTCTCTCATCCTATGACCATACTTGGGCTTAATTATGAGCCAAAGTGTTTTCTCTTCTGTTATTAATGTCTAGTAGACCATTTTCTGATTACAGATATTTATCTCCTCAATTCCCTGATTTTCTTATTCACACTAGATTTGTTTGACTTTATTATAGCTGTGTCTCACTAAATCCCTCCATTTCTCCAAATCTCTCAGCTACTCCTGACTTTACCTGTAGGGTGGTGCAAAAGTAGGTTTACAGTTGTGAGTACATGAAACACAGAGTTTATTTTTGTATTATTATTTATTGATTATTGTATTATCCTCCATCTAAAGAACTGTAAATCCACTTTTTCCCCACCATGTATATCTAGTTCTAATCTATCCATGTAACCTATCATTTAAAGCATCTCCTCACAGAAGCAGGAAAAGTATATTTTCAGAGCAATTTTTAAAGTCCTATAAATATGTCATAGTAAATTTTCAAGCCAAATTTCTCTTTCTTTTGTCAGTCAGAAAACTAGCAAAAAAAAAAAAAAGAAAGCTAGAAATAACCCAATCTCATTAGTTCAGCAATTAAAAAATCTCTGTAACATTGGGTTCTCCATATGTTCACTTTCTACTAACTCTGTCTAGTCATCTTATGCTAGGAATCCTTATTTATTACACCTTTCTGAACAATCTCCCATCACCTGCCCCCAACCAAGATGGAAATTTTATTTACAATTGTTTAACCCTTGGAGTCTACCACCTTCTGATATTAAACACCCTTCATGTGCTCTTGATACCAACAACTTTGTGCTCTACTCATTACTTGTTAAATGCATGTTTATAAAAGCAATAAAAGTAAAGTCGATGACTATAATAGATTAATATATTATTTCTCCAGTAAACAATAGTTATAGTATTAGCTAACACTTATGGTGGACTTTTTATGAGCCAAACACTTTTTAAAACAATTTACATTTGTCAATTATTTTATTTTCCTAGTAAGTGAATACTATTATCATACTCATTTCACAGAAGTACTGACTCTATACCCTTGCTTATTTTCCTTAGGGTCCCTGGACATCAAGAAAAGATGATGTAGTTACCTGGATAATTGCTCCTCAGGAGACCCAAGTGCCTTTCCATTCCTCCACTCTCCACAGCTAATCAGCTTACAAAGAAGGAAGAAGCATTCCAGCCCCAAGACTAGGGAGATGTTAATGTCAATGGGCAGAGACTTACCGAAGTGAGCTTCCCTTTTCCCACTTGATACTGAGAGGTCAGCTCTGCTTGTGGTGAGTGTCTAAGGCCATAATTTCCCAGCTCTGACTTCTGAAGCAGCTTTCAGAAGGAGTCCCAACTTTACCCCATAATCAGCCTTCTAGGCTTTTCCCTCTTCGGTAGCCAGCTCCCTAGTTTCTTGAATCCGCGTGACAGAATGAGAAGAAGCTTTTTAAAAACTTGATGGCAAGTGAAGAATGAAAGGACAATATGAAACAATGTCATGGTTTCCAGAAATAGTTTTGCCATTGTTATATTTCAGGTGAGTTAAGCAAGGAAGACATCATCTTTGTATGCCCATCAGTAAGTTGTGTCCTTGTTTCCCTCAGAAATGTGGTTTGAGTATCATTGAGGCAATGAGAAGGAAGAATCACATTAACAGAAGTTTTAGGATAATCGGTCTTTAATTGATCTCTTCTGAGAAGACCTGAGAGAAGGGCCAGAAGTGGGGATACTAATATTCACTGGTTGCTAACAGCTCACATGAAATAGTAATAGCCAGTCTCTGAGGTAGGTATTAGCATCTCTGTCCTTAAAAATAAAGAAACAGCTTCACAAAAGCTTAAGTAGGTAAAATTATACTGTACAGAACATTCACCTCCAATTCCTTTTATACTCCGGTACAATCCCTGTACCAGGGATTGTAGTGTGCACCTCACCACACTCTCTTCTTTCTGAGTATTTATTGTATGTCCTAGTACAGTGGGCTGTAGACTAAATGATTTATTTTATCTCCTCCCAATCTGAAATGCTCTTGTTATACAACTACTAAACTCAGGAGGAATTATTGCCTTCTAAGATCTTTTTGGAGAAGACTTTATCCCTGTTTGACTGTGAAGACTCTTAAGTTACAAAAGTGGAAGGATGCAAAAAAAAAAAAAAAAAAGGAAAATAAAAAGGAAAACCAAAGAGCATGCAGAGGCAGAGAAGACAGCTGATAACAAGAGAGGGAAGACCTCAGGTTCAAGCATCCATCAAGATGTGTCCCTTCTACTTTCAGGTTGTATAGATGGTATAGGCAAGAAATAGGGTGCACAGGGTTAAGTTGGCAGTGAAGCCACATGCACAAATAACAGCTGTTCAACTCCAGGTAAGTGAATACATAGTCTATTTAAAGAGTTAAGAGAGATGTTGGGCTTTTGGAAGTGAGGAGAGAACATAGGAAAGACATAAAACTCAGGGAAGAGAAGTGTCCCTCAAATCCATCAGCCATGAGAAGTTCTGACATGTGATTATTTCTAGAGGTCAAAATTTGTCCCTGAATTTTCATACCCTAAGTCTGAGCGTACCCCATAACACAATTTTCTCTAAGCTAGTATTTGCTGAGATAGACTGCATCAGGTCATGAGAGATGCAGGCAATTAACTTAAAAAAAATTTTTTTCTCTCGTATTTTCATGAAAGTTAAAGTTATGAAAAATTTATAATTTTAAAATCCTAGTAAATCAACCATTTTTATTTTCCCCAGGTTGTCTTTATTTCTTGTCACCATGGGTTCTTACACACACACTGACATGGTAATTTTTCTGCATCACATTACAGCCATCTTCTCCACTTTGCCTGGAAAAAGTCTACTAATTAATTGAATGTTGGCTGAAATATTACTTTCTGAGGAAAGCTTTTCTTGACTTTTAAAAATTAACTAGGTTTTCCACTCTAGGAACTAACTATTGTATTCTGAACTTCTCTTTTGTAGCACTTAATTATAATGAGCTTAGAAAGACTTCGGGGTATGTGATGACTGTATTTGAATATTTGTGGAATATGTGTTCTTTGGCTGTAGTTAAAAGTTGCAAAGATTTTCTGAGTAGGGCCAGTATTCTGTGTTGCCAGGATCCTGTATGGCACATGGCATAAAGGAGTGCTGATTGGTTATAGATGTGCAGAGCAAATAACTTAATAATCAGCATATGATAGTAAGGTCCCTTTAAGTCCAGCTTCAGCTGAATGCAGAGTTCACATGAGGGAAGATGTAGACAGGATTTCAGCAAATATGGAAAAATGTGTGCAAATATGTGAGCAAAAAAATGTACATGTGCAAATATATGAGCAGATATACATGAATGGGATGAAAAATGCCTTCAGAGATCCTTTTTACCCTGTGGGTTCAGGATTCTACTGTTATTCTTGTGCAGGCCCAGAAAGTACTCAGTTTATAATGCACTCAATTTGGGGAGGTGGTTGTTTCTCCTCTCTCTTTCCTTCTCCTGCCCTTCTTTCTTGAAAGTCCATTCCCAGTGTTGTTGTTTCAGTGTATTCAGAGGTGTGTCTAAGCCAGAAAGAAGTCCCAACAGGTAAGGTAGGTTGTCTTTGAGAACTGAGAGTGAAGATATTTGGATATCATCATGACAGAGTACTTTCATGAGCCTTAAAGTCTATGTACAAATCCACCAAACTTGATTCCTATCTCCTCCTGATTCTGTCCTTTACACGTAACCTTTCCAGTCACTTCCTAGTCATTTCAAGACCCAGAACAGCTGAAACCCATGTGGATCCAATCTGCATTCTTTTCTACTTTAATTTTCCAGTCACTTGCTCTCATCTCTGGGCACCACCACTTCTCAGTTTTGCTTTAGACCTCAAGGATATCTGTATTTATTTATCAAGTATTGAAATGTTTTAGCTGGCTTTTATATACTGTGCTTTTAACTTATATCTATACATTTATCAGTAATATCTCTGTTCACCTATTTCTGATATTAGTCCATATCTTACACTGAAATTGCCTCTACATGACAGTCTCCCCAGCAGCCTTCTAGGGTCAGGCATATTCACACCAAGACAAGGCAGTCATTTCACCCTTAGCAGATCCAAGGAGAACTATGACTTAAAGGGATAATTTTTTACCAGTCATGAACTTCTCTCTGATGGAGACTGCCACCCCATTAATAGTGGGAATTTCATGATAGTGGTCACCTGTCAGTTTTCCGGTATGAGACATTTGGCTACCTGTATCTGTGAGGTTTGTTTTCTTCTTCCCTTTCCTCAATGTCCAAGTGTCTTCTTCATTACAACATTATCTCACTAGTTTGTTTCTAATTTTCAAGGTAGCACTGACCCCATGGAATGAGATTTCAACATGAATAACTCCAATAGCTCTCTGGAGTTCTTACCTACAACATTCATTCTGGTTGGCATCCCAGGCCTGGAGGCAGAGCACATCTGGATGTCCATCCCCTTCAGCCTGATGTACATTATCATCTTCCTTGGGAATGGCACCATTCTCCATGTCATCAGAATGAACTCTGCTCTACACCAGCCCATGTACCTCTTTCTTGCCATGTTGGCACTGGCTGAGATTGGCGTCTCTGCATCCACTCTGCCTACAGTGCTAGGCATCTTCCTTTTTGGCACCACTGAGATTAGCTTTAATGAATGTCTTCTCCAGATGTTCTGCATCCATTCTTTTTCCATTATGGAGTCAGCTGTGTTGCTGGCCATGTCTGTCGATCGATTTGTGGCTATTCACAGCCCACTGCGCTATACAGCCATCCTAACCCTGCCCCGAATCTTTAGCACAGGAGTCGTCATTGGGCTGAAAAGCATTATACTCATGGCCCCATTGCCCATGCTCTTACGGCGCCTGCCGTTTTGTGGCCATAATGTCCTCTCCCATTCTTATTGCCTTCACCCCAATCTCATCCATCTACCTTGTGGGGACATTTCTATCAATAATATCTATGGGCTTTTCATTGTTACCACCACTTTTGGGTTGGATTCACTGCTCATTGTGGTCTCCTATGGACTTATACTTCACACAGTACTGAATATTGCCACTGGGGAGGAGCGTAAGAAGGCACTGAACACATGTGGCTCACATATCTGTGCTGTACTGGTTTATTATGTGCCTATGATCGGCCTATCAATGGTGCACCGCTTTGGACACCATGTGTCCCCTTTGCTGCATTCTCTGATGGCCAATGCTTACCTATTCTTTCCACCCCTTGTCAACCCCATTGTGTATAGCGTTAAGACCAAGGAAATTCGTCGTGGCATTGTCCTAATGCTGTCAGAGAAGAGATCCAGAGTTTAGACGAAGTGCAAAGTAGGAAAGGGTTCTTTTCTATAATCACAAAGTGGTTCTAGATAGCACATTATGAAAATGGTGTTACCTTAAAATACAGTATCCGACAGGAGACTCTCTATAATCTATCCAGGAACTGGAGTGGGAGTGAAAATGAGGTTGAATTATGTTTAACAGAACAGAACAATATAAAGAATTGATGTTATTTTAAAACATGTTTGACAAGAAGTTTTCTATTACCTTGCATAGCTGGAGCAGGAATGAAAGAAAGATTGGTTATGAAAATACAGCACTTCCCATAAAGAAAAGGTACTCAGGAGCTGGAAAGTGTCCTGGGACTCTGTTGATCCCTGTGTTAGAGGAGAAAAGAAATTGAAATGGATTACCTTCCCCTGAGTTGTATAAGTTCAATGGCAGTAGAACACACTAGCTTGCTCAAAGAAGGCTTCCAATACTGGCTCCAATATGGCATTCACCCATCTTTACCAAAGTCCTAAACTGAGAGTCCCAAAGATTACAAATTTTGCTTATTATGTAATATTTTGAAAGTCTACCATCAGGGATGCAGAATCTTTCAAAAGAGCAAGAATCCCTTTGTAGACATTAACATTTTCTGTCTGATTAGATATTCCTTTGCAGACATTAGAAATAATATAAAAAAATTTACATCTGTACTTTCAGGGAAAGGAACTAAGACTTTTGAGATGCAAAGGTACACTAGGCACTTCATTTCATCCACTCCTCACAATAACTCTATGAGGTAGGATTAATGCAATTATTATTATTTTTCAGATGAAAAGCAGTTGTTTAGAAATAGTGATCAACTTGCTCAAATCTACACATCTAAGAGCTTGCTTTGGAATCTAGTTGGGTCAAACTCCAACTAGGTTAATAACTAGTCTAAGTTATTAACCTCTAAACTATTCTGTCAGTTGAGCAAGAACTGCAGCTTTTGGGATCCTTTTTACTAGTTAGTCAAGTAGCATTAATTGAGAATGCTTAGTGTGTCGGGTACAAATCTAGGCCCTAGAGATAAAACGGTGACCAAAGAGACCAGGTCCCTTTCTTTCCTCATGAAGTTTAGATATAATTTTTCCAGCTCCATTTTTTTAATCTTTATTACTTTATTTTCCTGAAGATCCAGTTTCAGAGACAATCTCAGGATCTGACAAAATCACACAATGAAGTTTCTAGAAGTCTCTGCTTATCTATAATGTTCAATAATGAGCAGAACCCAATATGGCTCTATAGAAAAATATCAAGATTGATTCCATCTTTTCCTGCCATTATTTTTACTACCCTAACTTAAAGTTTAGACATTTTGAAACTGCCTTGATCCTTTATTTCTTTAACAGGGAAAATTTATAAATCATTTAATTCAGATAATTATGAAGCTAAGTTATAAATTAGAACATGAGAAAAAATCATGAAATGTTACAGGCATTTCCTCATGCACTGGAATGTGAGTTTGTTTCAGACTAATCCACCTACCAAGAACAATTAGAAAAGTTAGAGAAGTATTTTGTAAATGACTTCAAAGAACATCCAGTGCAATGAGAATATAAAGGTTCCAAAGACAAGGGAAACAGAAAAGTGTTATATTTTGTGCTATTTTCCCACTTTAGGAATTTGTCAATTTAAAAGCAATACCTGATAAAATGAGAAGAGCTCACAGCAGTGTGAAAGGGCTGGCGAGCAGAGAAACAAAAATGAAACACTAAGATCCTCCTGCACCAGGGGGACCATTAAATTCCTAGGCATTTACTTGGATTCCAAACAATTTTTGCCTTGAAGTGAGAGAAAAGTAGAAATAGTCTTAGCCTAATACAGTTAGTTTAATCAACTCACTACCTAATTTTACTACTCTGTCTGTAAGCATTAAGCATTAAGGTGACCAACAATCTCAGTTTTTTTTCCAGGACTTTTCTCACTTTATCTCAGAAAGTACCACATCCTGGAAAACTCCTTAGCCACAAACTGAGGCAGTTGGTCACTTTAATCAGAAGTAAAATTGAATACTTTCATCAGAAAGATATTAATCAGCACCTTAAATTATCCTTATAATTTTTATGACCTTCACTAAAGAATAACCAGAATTGTGAAATGCAAGAAGTGAAGAAACCAAGAGGAAAAAAAAAAGGCAAAAGGTGCAGATCAATGAAAAATCCTGTTATTGGAGTTAATATACCCAAATATTTAAAATAAGTTTGAGTAATTTTTCCTAGAACTTAAATTGCAAGATATAGATTTCAAGTAGCAAAGTAAAACTAATTAAAAATAAAATGGAAATTATAGAACTAAAAATAACTGAAATTAAAAGCTGAATGGGTAGGTTTAATCATATTAGACACAAATGAAGAAAGAACCAAAGTTTTGAAAAATAATTTGGAAAATAATCCAGACTATATAGATGTGAAAAGATAAAGCCCATGAAAAAATAAATTGGGACAACTGTAATAGAATAACAAAAAATTATGAAATAATAATAATAATAAAAACCATCAGAGGTATCCACACTGTATTAGATAGCTGTAAAAAAGAATGAGTATTATCTTTGTAGAATGACATGGGGTGATTTCTTATATGTACACATATAATCAGTGAGCTTTTGGCTAAGGTCCATGACACCATGCCCAGTACCTTACCATTTCCTTATGAGGAGGTTTTGAGGGATAATAAAGACACAACCTGAATCAGAGCTACAACCAGGGTACCCCTACTACAGCCGTGACCAGTTTGCTGTCCAGGGCATGTCCGAAAACTCCCCCCATCCCTAGCATTGTCTGAAGTACAGCTTTCTCTTTGTGCTGAAAGAAAGCAGCCAGTCTTCTAACTAGTGAGGAGCCAAGGTGGCGATCCTGGGAACACAGTGCATCACATCTGTGTTCCTGTACAATATGGGTAAATTGGAAATTTGTCTTTTCTTTTTTTCTACTTAAATTTTGTTACTTTTAATTATATAATTAGCTCTGAAACCTAAGTTTATGAGTGTCATGGATCACACATTGACAGGAGGTTATCTGGTTGAAAAATAGGAATTCTGCTATTATGTAACAAGTTGAAATCCTTGGGTAATCTTTTGTTATTCAGAACAAGATAGCACAACATTAGTATATATATTTTTGTGAAAAAAGGCATTACCCCATGGTAAAGTCTGCATTATCATGAGATGTGAAAAAAATATAACATGTAATCAATTTTGGGGTTGTTTCATTCCTTCCCATTTCTTTGTAAAATTGAAATGTATGGATCTGGATTGGTTCAGCATATTTGAGAATGTAGAAGAAATTAAATCATAATGAGTTTTTTAAAAAAGAAAAATCCTTGATGGACATGGTATTTGCTGGAAAGTTTAAATACACAACTAATTGGAGCCCCAGAAGGAGAATATTGTAGGGAAAGGTGATATTTGAATATAATAACCTAAATATTTTCCAAAACTGCTATAAAGTATAAGCCAAATATTCAAGAAGCCCAAGACACTACATGCAGTTTCAATTGTATTAAATTTACATTTATTTATAAATATTGACAATGTAAGACATTCACAGAGTTGAATTTTCCTATTTGAATGCATATATTGAAAATATACATTTTTGTCACTATATTTTAATAATTCTGATGATTCTCTATAATCAACAATTATTTTTTATTGTATTTCTTTTTAGGAAAACATTTATACATAAACAAGAAATTACTGTATTTTACCTTGTCCTGTGTGCACCCACATTTTGGGCCCAAACTTTCAGGAAAAAAAAATATTTAGATTTTTTACTTACTTATTTATTTATTTATTTATTTATAGAAACAAAATGAATTATTGTATTACAGGGTATTATTTTGCATATGGCTATCCTTATTGCTTTCTAGAGTTACACTTTTAATGGATAAGCATGAATTAAAGAATTAAAAACATTTATATAGATATAAAATTAGAACTACCTATGTGTAATGTGCATCTTTATTTTACCCTCAAAAATTGGGGCAAAAAAATGCATATTATACAGAGCAAAATACAGTATGTTCATTAATACTTTTCCAAGTAAAAATTATGCACTTTCCTCTACTTGATTTTAATACAAACATATATCTTTGAGATAATATAACCAGTACATGAAGAGCATTATCATTTATTTTTACAATGGTGTAATATTTTATTTGTTTATTTGAGTATATTGTATGTTACCAGAATTTATTTCAGTTCCCAGCTGAGGAAAATCTAGTTTGCTTCCATTTTTGATGCTTTCATAAATAATATTATAGCAAATAATCTTGTATACATATGTCAATTTTAACACATATAAATGCATTTGTAAACTAATTTTTAAGTGTAATTGCTGAATAAGTAATGTTGTGTATTTATAATTTTTATAGTTAGAGTATTGTAATTTCCCTTCATATAAGTCATACCTACTAACTATCCCATCAGCAATTGTAAAAGTGCTTCTTTCATCATTCCCTTGCCAACCACTCTGTTTTAACATTATTTAAAATTTTGTTAATATTATGAATAAAAAAATTATCTCAATTTGATTTAATTACATTCTACTTTAAGTGAGAGTGAAAAGCATTTCATAAGAATGAGAATATTTGTATCTCCATGTCTTTGAAATTTTGCTTAACTCTTTGTACATTTACTATTATGTCAGAGGTCAGCAATTTTTTTTTCTGTGAAGGGCCAGAGACTAAATATTTTAGGTTTTGTGGGTCATACAGCTTCTTTCAAAACTACTCAGTTGTGCCACTGTAGTGTGAAAGCAGTCACAGACAATGCAACAATAAATGAGCATGATTATATTCCAACAGAAGTTTACATATGGATTATTTCACTTAGCATAAACCAGGTGGTGAAAGACAAATACCATATGATCTCACCTATAAGTGGAACCTAATCAACAAAACAAACAAAGAAGCAAAATATAACCAGAGACACTGAAATAAAGAACAAACTGACAGTAACCAGAGGGGAGGGTAATGGGGTAAAGAAGGGGAACCATCATCAAGGAACATGTATAAAGGGCCCATGGACAAAGCCAAAGGGGGGTAGGACTGAGTATGGAAGGGGGGGATAGGTAGGGGGAAAACAGTAAAAAAAATAAAGACTAAGTATGAAAATAGAAAAAAACTTTATATATGGACACTGAATTTTGAAATTAATATAATTATCATGTGTCATAAAACATTGCATTTTATTTATTTTTCAATCATTTAAAATGTAAAAGCATTATATTATCCATTTACATCCATGCTGTCACAAAAGGTAGGAGTTCCTTTTTTCTTTCTGCTGCCTAGTATTCCATTGTGTAAGTGTACCAATTTTGTACATTGTGTAAATGATCCCCCCATTTACTAGGCACTTAGGCTGTTTCCAGTACTTGTCTATTGTCAATAATACCACTATGAACATAAGGGTGCATTCTTTTGAATTGGTAACTCAGGATTGTTAAGGTATATTTCCAGCAGTGAAAATTCTGGGTCAAAAGGCCATTGTATTTTTAGATTTTTAAGGAAATTCCACAAGGTTTTCCACAGTAGCTGCACCAATCTGCATTGCCACCAACAGTGTACCAGGGGTCCCTTTTCTCCACATCCTTGTCAGCACTTGTTTGTTGATTTATTAATGATAGCCATTCTGACAGGTGTGAGATGATATCTCAATGTGGTTTTAATTTGCATCTCTCTGATGGCTAGTAATGGCGAGCATCTTTATATATGTCTATGGGCCATCAGTATGTTCCCTTTAGAGAAGTGTCTATTCCAATCTTTCACCCATTTTTAATTGGATTATTTGTCTTGTTAGTGGAGAATATTATGCTATGTGAAATAAGCCAGTTGGCAAAAGACAAATCTTATCATATGATCTAACCCATAAGTGGAATCTAATGAACAAAATAAACTAACCAACAAAATAGAACTACAGACATGGAAACAGGAATTAGACTGAAAGTGACCAGAGGGTAGGGGGAAGAAAGGGAGACAATCAGGGAAAGAAAGTGGGGGGACTAGACAAAGAACATGTATGAATGACCCATGGACATGGACAATGTCCTAGTGTGGGAACTGACTGTGAGAGCAAGGGGTGGGATGGGCAGAGGACAGCAAAAGGGAAAATATTGAGACAACTGTAATAGAATAACAATAAAAATTGGTTTTGAAAAATGTAAAAAGAATATTTATCTTGTGAGCCATACAAAACCACAAGCATTTAATGTTCTGTTTTATTTAGACAGTGTCTACTCTTTTACTATAAACAATAGTGAAAACAATGAAGATAATGGACTTCACAGTCTGCCACTATCTTCTACCTACTGCCATATTTTTAAAACATTTTATTTGGAAAATGTTCAAATATGAATAAAATAGGGAATACTATAAAGAATTTTTAATATCTTTTTTCAACTTTAACTTCAAGAATTATCAGTATTATCAATATTTTATCAACTTTGATATTTTAACTTTATACTGGTAAATACAGTGTTTAATTTAATGTTTTATTTTTCCATTTTAAATTATTTCTTTTGAGCCCTAACTACTGACCATGGATTAATCATATATTAAAACTACATCCCAAATGTAGTGTCATACTACATTCCCAATCAGATTGTGTTATTTACTTAACTTCTATGTTTTCAGGGTTTACAACTTCGTAACCATAATCTTCCTACTGAAGCAGTGGGGACTATAAAGAGGTGGATACTTCTTGGAGCAGACTAGATCTTAAATGCCAAGTAAGCCACGTACAGGATGAAGACAAACCATGTTTGCAGAAACGCTGTGCCTTCATTGGTAAAGAATGAAAGAAACACTCATAATGAATACCAGAATAGCTGCTGATTCCACTGTCTGGAGAGAACTATAATCTAAATAAAGTCCCATATAAAATCGTAGGTTATTTGTCTCTCTTTTTTAAGTTTTTTTATTTCATTTTTTCCATTACCATATATCCCTTCATACCCCCCTCCCCACCACAATCACCACACTGTTGTCCATGTCCATTTGTCTCTTGATGGCATTCATCACAGACCTTTCTTGCCTGAGTAGAGATCCAGCCTTCTAGGGAAGAAGTAAAGGACAATGTAGGTCAATGTTAATAATGTGAGACACTGGAAGAGGAAATCCCATCTTTCCTTTAAGAGAAAATGTCATTTTGACTTTCTGACTTTTGAATATATAAGGAGATCTGGGATAGCTTCCCCTAAATTTTCAAGCTATATTAAATCTGAGTTTGGTCATATTCAATAGGACAAAATAAAAGGATAATTTTCAACATAATAGACTTTTTCAAAACTATATAAGTTGCTGTAGGAAGCAGAAGGAAATTAATAATCACTGAAAAAAAAACTACCACAATTCAGACTATGTCTTTTCCATGTCATCTAGCAAAATCTTCATATCCCCTTAAGTCTGCTAGCTCACTTATTGGTAATGTTTAACACTCAGAAAATGTTAAAGGTACTGTTATCTTTCCTGGTTCTGTCCCTTGAGGACTCAGGTCTCAGAGCACAATCTCAATATTCCTGTAAGATTCCTATAAGATCCAGAGGTTTTCCCCCACCTTCTGCATTCCAGCCCAGGATCTTCAGGACTGTATGCAACATTCAGCCACAGACAAGAGGATAGAGGCCAGAGAGAGAACTGAAGGAGCAAGAAAGCACAAAGGTAAGGCTGGACTTCCCCATGGATGGTCAGTAATAAGAGGAGGGGGACACCTAGGAAGTGAGAACAGGAGACGCTCCATAGAGCCAAGGAGAGAATGCAGCCAACCCATGTTAGAGATGTTTTGACAAAAGGTGGGATGGAGATGTGACAGGTAGGTAACATAAAATGAAATAGTTCATCAAGAGATTTACCACTGTCCTCCATCTGAGTTCAAAACATAGCCCTGATGCCATTATTCTCTTTTACACCAAACTTGTGGTCATCAAAGCTGAAGACTTTTCAGTCTGTGTTGGTAAGATTCAGCAGATCACCTATCAACAAATCCCACCCTGAAAATTGGCCTTTTCTGGGTGGTATTCCCTCTGTTTCCATTTTTACTCATCTTCCTGTCTGCCCTGAAAATTGTTCACCAAATCTCAGAAAGAGGTAAGTTCAAAGAAAGCATGAAAGCATCTCATGAGGCATGAACAGAAACCAACATGAACCAGAAAGGGCTAATCAATTATATTGCCTTCAAGTAAGAACTTGAGAGATGAGGAGCCAATATGAAGGTAAAGAAAGCATTTAATCAATATTTGCCAGTTACTGAGTCTAGACCCTAATACACAGGATAAGTCACAGAAGCAAAGAAGCAGGGCTGGAAGAAACCTAAAGATCTCAATAAACTACCCTACACCTAATGCAAAGTCTTCACCATCTGCACCTGGTACAGACTTTCTAAGAATTTTACCTACCTGGAGTTACTTTAGAAACCAAAATTAAGTGTTTTACAGTAGAGAAAAATTATCAGGTTTTTACTGATATTAAGACTTGACTTTTTTTCCCTAACACATACCCATTGACTTTTGACCCATCATAGGTCAAAAAATTCTAGTATAAGTTCTTCAATTCTGCACTCTTTAATATACTTTGTAATGATCTATCATGTCTCCTGTCATGTTCTCTTTCTTGTCCTATTCTCCCACACAAGCAAGTGGTGGTAAGCACATACACATATTCACAGATAGACATACACTCATGTGTAGCACCTGTTTCTCTTCAGAAAGTGTAATTTCCCTGATTCTATCTTGTTTTGTGCTGACTCACATCCTATCTCTCAACTAAAACTGTGATGATGTCACTCCCTGACTTAACACCATGTGATAGTCCCACAACCATCCTCTAAAGCCCTTACTCTGTTCTCACCCTCTTTTCTGCCACAGTTACCACCACCCCTGTAATCAAGCCCACACCTGATGGCTATAGAAGACTACAGGACACAATTTCTTGTAATGCACTATAACCATTTGCTTTGTTTGAAATACTTGTCTCCCATCCTAATCGCTCCCCATTTTTGTGCCTTTCTTCTCAAAATACTGTTGATAGACCCCTCCCTCCACTAAGACTTCCTTGGATTTCAGAGGAAAAAAAATACTCCTTTATTAACACACATGTCCCTTGTTCTTTAAAATAATAGGTATGAGTTATGTAATTATTGCATTAAAATAAGTAAATATCTAGGAAGAGTATCTAACACTCACTAATTTCTCTGCAAACACTACTGCTACTGCCACTATCGCCATCCCCTACTCTCCACCATCCACTGCTATTATTGCAGATCACGTGGATTCTGTTATATTCAACCATAGCACAAAACATTTTACTTCTGAGGGACATACTAAAATTGGAAATACTAAAGCTAGAAAGAAAATATTTGGAAATTACAAGGAAAAGCTCAGGGCTTGAATTTCAAAATTCCTTAAAATCTGGCATTATTTTATGCTTAGTAAAAAATTTCATAGACTTTGGAGTCTTAGGTTTGTTAACTCACATATAATAGAATTCTGTCACAATCAATTATGTCTCTCCACTAATATTTATACTAACCAAGCTAATGGAAACTACAGTATGAAAACAAAGGGAAATATAGTAGTCCTCCATTAACTGCCATATCTTTTCACAATTTTAGTTACCTACAATCCACTGCAGTCAGAAAAGTAAATAGATAATTCAAGAAATAATTTATGGGTTTTAAATTGCATGTCATCCTAAATAACATGATGAAATCTCACTTTGCCCTGCTCTGTCCCATCCTGGACCTGAATTATCCATTTGTCCAGCATGTCCATGTTAGATATAGATACGCTACCTGTCTTGTGGTCACTGAGTAGCCTTCTCAGTTATCAGATCAGTTACCAGAGGAAGAGGTGATATTCGCATAAGTTTCATTGCAATACATTGTTAAAATTGTTCTATTTTATTATTCCTTGTTGTTAATCTCTTACTGAGCTTAATTTATAAATTAATCTTTATTATAGGTGTGTACATATAGAAAAATAGTATAATAAGGTTTAATACTATCTTTGGTTTCAGACATCCACTGAGGGTCTTAAAAAGTAACCCCCAGGAATAAGGGGTATCTACTGTACCACATGCATGAAAAAAATGTACCATTATTCAAACAAACAAAAATAATTTAGGGATCCAAAATATAGTCAATAGTTTCTGAGTCAGAGCAAGAATGCAATCAGTGATCAAATGTTAAATAGTACCAAGCCAAATAGCCTCTGGTAGCCATCACATGTGGTAGATGCCTTTTCCTGGAGATATGACTAAAACCCACCCCTGCACAGTGCTTGGATGGAAGCCACCACCACTTGTTTCCAGGATTTTCTTTCTTTTAAGCTTCTACAAATGGCCAAACATCTCTGTTATTGTCATGTTCTTTGTTTAAAATATTTTAGAAGTGTTTAATACCTCAGACATCTGAATCAAGTCTCTTAGGACTTTGTGCTGAAAAGTTTTAAAAACTTTTGCTTTGGTCTTTTGTCTTTTGATTTGTTTTTTAAGTTCTAAAAGACATCCAAATTCCTATTGCTTACTATTTTACTGGCAATCACTCAACAGCCTCTGCAATTTCTCTACAGTTTTGGCCATCTCATTATGTTTTATTTCTAAATGTCTGCCGATGCTTCTTTTTCCTAATCAAATTTGCTAGAGGTGTTCATATTACACTGATGCTTTCAAAAATAATTTTTGAACATTTTTATTGCTTTTTATTTTTCTAATTCAAAAAAATCCATTTTTATCTGATCTTCTTTTCTCTTTTCCCTAACACTATCTTGCATATGTCTTAAATTCCAGAGTTTAATGATTTTCTAGGAATTATCAGTTTGGCATTTATGGATATTTTGGGACAAATATTCTAAGATTCAATAAATAGTAACCCATTAACTGCATTGTACATTTTCTGAAAGGTCCAAGCTTTTATTCTCAGAGCACTCTAAAAATTAATAGCCTTTTATTTACAAAAGTTATATCCATTCCTTTATTTAAAGAATAAAAGCCTGCATTTATCCCCTATGGGGGCTGTATAGACAATTCTTTTACAATACATGATTTACAGAAATTGTCTCCAATCCTTTAGACCATTTTAATTTACCATCTTCTCCTATCATTCTACTGAAATGTATTTCCAAAAGGTTACTACTGACATCTGAATCCTTAAATTGAATGCACTTTTCAGAATTTGTTTTACTGAGTATCTGAGCTGAACTATGATGACCACATCTTTTATCTTTTTGGCTTCCGAGACTCCTATTTTCTTTATCTTTTTCACCCACTTCTCTAAGCAGTTTTTTTTTTTTAGTTTACTTTGCTTCTTCTTCCACAACAACCAATCTGCTAAATTTTACATTTCTTTATAGAGCTTAGCTCAGTCTCTCTCTGTTTCACCCCAAGGTCTTGCCTGGGTTAACATTTCAACTCCTAGGCTCTCAGCTACCATCACTATGTCTCGGAATCCCCATCTCCAGCAGGCTTCTACTCTGTCCTCCTGGATCTCATATCTATTTGCTTAATTGTCATTTCTTTTAGATAGTTGCTATGAACAACAAAATCGGCATGTACAAACTGAACTTGTGATGTTTCCCCCCAAAGTTTGCTCCATATAAAGGTAAATGCTATGTTTTCCATGTAGATGCTCGAAGAAGATCCCTGGGCACTGCAATGAAACTTCCCTCTTTCAATATCATTTCCATTCAATTTAATAGCATAAAGTAGTGCACAGAATATTATTTTTCTGTGTCATGTAAAATATAAATGAAGTCTCTGAATTTGATTACAAAAATATTATTGATATATTGATGACAAAAATTCAGTTAGTAAATTCATTTGTGTATGTAAACACACCTATTACAAGGAGTGGTTGGAAATGAATTATAAGGTTTTCAGGAAGCATAAAGCTAAACTTTAATGCACAGTGGTGGGTATAAAAGTTGAAAAATGAGGTAATATTAAACAGAAATGTATGGCAAATGAATCCATGGTTCTGTTTGTTAGTGCTTTGGTGCTCAATGGTATTACAAAAGCAATCCTATAAACTGGGTCCTGGATTAAACAGATAATGACTCTATGGTAGAATCCTACTGATGGAATTCTTATTACAGAACACACAGATTCTAGTTTTGCATTCATTCATCATGTCTGAAGGGACTAACACCACAAAATATCTCTTCTACTTCATCCTCACTGGAATCCCTGGATATGAGGACTCCCATGTCTGGATCTCCATCCCCTTCAGTTGTCTCTACACCATCTCCATCATGGGCAACA
>PVIA01015584.1:0-22165 GCA_004024845.1 Tonatia bakeri | reverse complement strand
AGAGACACATATTACTGCTGTTAAGTGCCAATATAAACTCTGGGACGCGGTGGTAAATTCACCAAATTAAATCGCTAGACAACTGGCTCGGATCAGGACCCCGGCAGAAGGTGCCAGGGCTGTAGCGTGCGCCCAGCAGGGCGGAGGAGGCTGAGGTCGTGAGCGCAGCTGGAGCAAGGGCACAAGGACGCATGGCCTCAGCGGCGGCTCTGGAAACCACAGAGCCTGGGGCGGCTTCCGGGGGCTCCAGCGGGCAGGAGCACAGGAGCCTGTCCTTCGAGGCTTCTAAGTCCTGGGGCTTTCTGAGCTCAGGGGAGACAGGGTACCAGCTGGAAACTACTCTGTGGAGCTGGGTATTTGGGTTGGTTACCCCTAGGCTCTCCCCCAAAGAGGAGGTATCAAGTCTGTCACCTTTTCTGATGCCCACCCTCCAGCCCCACCCTCGAAGTGAGCATCCTGGAAAGTAAGAGCCAGTTTCAATCTACCTGGAGGCAGCAGTGACTGGCTATGTGGTTCTGAGCAAATTATTGCCCCACTCTGACCTTCATTATCCTCCTTTGTGGGGCAGGAATAACAAAATCCACCTCGCCAGGCAGGGATTGCTTGGAAACACTTGTGAGGCGGGGTTAGCTACCCTCTCCCACCAATCAAGCGAGGCTTTCTATGGCTTTTGCCCTTCCCCGGCCTCTAGGTCCACACATGCTTACCTTTGCCCTTTGCCTCACGCCTCACTTACTAAAATTGATTGACATGTGTCACAGCGACGCTCTCAGTGCTTTTCCAGCTATCCCGGTGAGAACGAGACTCAGGACAGGGGGAGTCACACGGCAAATTCCCAGGCAGTCTTGTGACTTAAAAACACCCGATGGGGCTTCCCTTTGGGTAAAAACAGAACTCCTGCGCTGGCCCTCGCCCTGACCACAGATGCTCAGTCGGCGGCTCGTGATCCAAGGCCCAGAACCTGCAGTCTGGCTGCAGATGGAAAAGCCACGGGCCCCTGTTCTTGAGGGGCTGCCCCAGTGCCCTCTGAAGAGGGGATGTGAAGGAGACAGAGGAAAGCCTCAAGGGGAGGGCGGGGAGGACACAGACAAGAAAAACTGCTCCCTGAGGGAGGGTGGGAAGCAGCTCTGCCCTGCTCACCCCAGAATGGAGAGAACCCCTCGGAAAACCACGACCCCACCAGCAGCCTTCTCTGGACGCCCACCTGCCTTCCCTCTAACAAGTTTTGGGGGAGCGGTTACTGGCCTCAGATAAGGTTCCAGAACTCCATCAAAAAAACCACTGCTAGAAGCAGGCTTTCAGCACTGCCACAAATTATATGACTTTTATGATGAGGTATGGTTTCAGAATAGTCCCAATTGACAGAGCCCTGGCTGGATGCCCGCCACGCCTGCCGCCCCTTCCTCGCTCCCTGAAGAAGGGCTGGCTTGGCTGGCATCTCCGTGACTGCAGCCGGCCTGCCCAGAGTCCAGGGGTCGATGGCTGCCCATCTCGGTGCCTCAGCAGGAGAAACACACACTTATGCACCATGGCGGGGCAGGTGGGGGTGGTGACTCGTTTTATTTTATTCTTCGGGGCTGTTAAAAGATCTGGGCTTAACATCTGGAGGCCAGATCTCTCCGAGAAGCTGCGACCAGCAGCCCAGGCAGCCTGGCGGGGGCGGCAGCTTGGCTGAGAGCTAACTCCTGGGCTCCCTAGAGGATGTCCTTGGGTGCGGGGGGGAGGGAGAAGACAGAGAAACAGGGGCTTCGGGCAGAACAGTCCACTGACTTGCTACTCAGGCGATTCCACCCACCGGGGGCTTCGGCACCACCTGGAACTTACTGGAAATGCAGTTCCAGGCTCCGTTCGGGAACTCCTGGACCCGAACCCACATTTTTAGCAAACTCCCCGGGTAATTTTTATGTAAATTAAAATGAAGAAGCACTGGTCTGAATCATGGATTCTCAACAGTGACTCTTACATCAGAGTCACTTAGAACAAAGTTTTTAAGATACTGATGCCTGTGATCTGCCCTCAGAATCCAGTTAGGTCTGTGGCAGCGTGCCAGCATCTGTCTGTACGTTTCAAAACCTCCCCAGGTGATTCAGGTGTACAGTTAAGATTAAGAAACATTGGGAAAAGGGAAAAAATATAATGGCTAATTCTCACTGTTCACCTACAATAATCTCAGCTTTACTAGTATTTAAGATATGGAGTGAATGGTCCTAGTGCCCTTGCATGACTGAATGTCAGACACACATGTGACCTAGGTGATATTTTAGGGACCCCCCCAAAGTAAAAAAGGTAATGATACGATGGGAGGGGGTGCAGGCAGAGAGGCACCCCTTCATTCACCTGCTGTAGGCACAGCTAGAACCCAGTGTGGGTTAGGTGGGACCAGTAAATGCACGGATTATATGATCGGGTTTTAATGGAAGGAGCCCCCGCCCCCCAGAATGGGCACCACAAAGAAAACGGAGACTGCAGATGCTCCTGATGCAGAAACACACGCCACTACTAGGGAACTGCAGGCAGGCTGACCATTTCCTCCTGGCCCGGCCCCTCCAGCGACAGCACGCCTCCCAAACAGTCTGTGATCACACGGGGGCAACTGGCAGTCAAGGGGGTGAGGGGGGACCCACTTAACCTCGTGCTGTAAGAGAAGGCACTTGAAAACACATGTTTCGAAGACATTTCTATCGCTATGTGATTTCTGTTGTTTAAAATGATATAAATGGGTTATCTGCAAAAGCTCTCCTATCTGTATACTCTTAAAACTTGGAAACAGAACTATAAACTCAGTTTTTTAAAAAAATGAACATTTCAGTGGATTTTGAGCCCATTTGTTAAAAATATGAAAATGCAACACTTGATTAATTTGCATGAAAAACTGATTGACTTCAGGGACCATGGAAATCCACAAGCTGAATTTCAACCGAACCTTCTGCATGATTGGAGGACAGGGCTGAAAAATCAGTGTCCTGATTCAGTCAGCACCAGGAGGCGCGTTTTCAGCAAGGACAGGCTCTCAAACCGAGTACTGACGTAAGCTAGACTTAGAACCCAAACTTCAGGGCTGGATCCAAAAGGGTTAAACCGACACTGTTTTTAAAGAAGCCTATCCAATCACATTGCTCTCACTAAAAGTATTATTTTAATTATTAACAGATAAAATTCTAAACATGGCTTATCTTGAATGTATCCTACCCAAATGTAATCCTATTTATGTAGGTTTTATAATACGATATATCAGCAGAGTGCACATGTGCAGAGATTGAAGATTAGAAAACATATTTTTGGGGGGGTACTTTTTCCCCCCTGCACAATTAAAAAGTTTCAGATTCCTGCTCTGGAAGGGGGTGTGGCCGGATGTCCTGACCTCAGGCTCTGAAGTCAGTCCTTAGTCACAGAGACACTAAAAGCCAGAGGCCAGGGTGGGAGGCTCCTAGGAGTCACCCGCCAGCCACTTCCAGGATCTCCTGGGCCCTCCCAGTTCAGGGCGCACACTGATTACAAGGCATTTTTTTTCAGGAGGGCAGGGCAGGTCCACCCTTCAAACTGAGAACGCTGCCCCCTACATGTTAATGGCAGCGATGCCCGAACTCTTCTCGATACATTTTTCATAGCATCGTCTATTCATTAAAATTTTATTCTATTAGCATTCTGAATCCAAACCACTAAGTACATAATTGCTAAAACATGTGTTAAGTGACGACTTACGAAATGCCGGTTTTATCATGTTGTTAATTAACAGAAAAGCAGGATTAATACATTCACAGATCATTAGGAGCGTTCGGTTCGTTTTCACCAGCCCTTCAGTGGGTGAGGTGGTGGTCGGCAGGCAGCCCGAGCACATGCAGCAGGGGCACGTGACCCTCGCCCCTTACGGGTTCCATGCGCACGTCTAGGAGGAGAAACTCAAGAGACAGGGACTCAGAGTATGCTTTGCCCAGAGGAAATTATTCTCAGATCTGATGTCCCTCGGTGCGCCCTGTTTAAAAGGGCAGATGTGGCAGGGTCTGGGTGGGAGGAAGAGAAAGAGCAGCTCTTGGAAGCCAGAGCAGGGGGCCCTGCGGACCACCGGGAAGGCTTGAGGGGTCCAACTGGAGGCTGTGCTCGAACCCCTGGCTGCGCTGCATCAGTGGCTACGTGATGTGGGCCAAGCCATTAGCCTCCCTGACCCTGGGCCTGCACCTGTAAAGCAGGAATGAAGATGCGGACCTCAGAGCGCTGGCGTGAGGATTAAGTGAGAGAATGCATGCTCCTGATACCATCCCTGCTGAAGCCCGTAGTTTTTAAATAAGGATTTTGTACCTAATATTGCTTGGAAGAAGGGGGCTGCCATTTGAGACTTGAAAATGATTTTTTTTTAAATTTTATTTATTTATTTTTAGAGAGGGAAGGGAGGGATGGAGAGAGAGAGAGAGAAACATCAATGTGCGGTTGCTGGGGGCCACGGCCTGCAACCTAGGCATGTGCCCTGACTGGGAATCGAACCTGCGATGCCTGGTTCGCAGCCCGCGCTCAATCCACTGAGCTACGCCAGCCAGGGCGAAAATGATTTTGATAGCAGTAAATGTTGGCTGTCATGGGATGGGATCTAGCAGGGTTTGTTCTGAGGCACCAAAGCCAAGCACCTTGGAAATGAATTTGGACCCACCTTGCTGTCATCTGCAATGGAAACCGGGTCACACGATCCCTAGACCAGAGGGGTTCACTCAAATCTCTGCCCACCCTGTCTGGGAATTACAGAGGTACCCAGGCATGAAATGGACTAAATATCTTCTCTTTTCCCAGCCGTCCAAACTGCTGTAGCCTGGCCTGATGGTGCTACTTCCAATTTTTCACGCCTCACAGTGGCACGGTCTGCCCGCCTGGGCTGCTCGGGAGACCAGCACTGGACACCCGGACTAAGGAGCCTCAGCAGACTGGGGTGGAACCAGGGGGCAGGCAAGGCTATGCCTGGGGTTTCCTGGAAGCTGGGGGTCAAGGCAAGTCCTCAGGTCAGAAGCCAGGGGTCAAGGTGATGCCCGGGTCAGAAATATGAAAGCGGTCAGGGAAACCCAACGGGTCTGCCTCGGCCTTCATCACTAGACGTCAGCTGGGGCAGGAACTCCCAGAGGGAGACAAGGGCGGGGCTGAGGCAAACTGCTGGGGCAGTGATGACCGAGTTCATCTAGCCAGAGTCAGGACACAAAAATCAAAGCGAACAGAAAAGAAAAAAAAATCATAAATGCAGATCCAGCCTGTGCCAGGCCGAGGGGGAAGAGAGAGAAATCGCATTGTTGCTTTTTTTTTTCTGGAGCATTCTTTCAAGCTTTCCTCTGACGAGGCCTTCAGACATGTGGGTTACCGTTCACGGGCTGAGAATGGAAAGCGTCCGGGGTCTGGGTTCAGATGTGGGCTGTAACGAAAGCCCAGTTCCACGACGGAGCAGCCGTGGGACGGCTCTCTGTGCCTCCGTTTTCTGATCTGTTTTCTCACCCGTGACATGGGGCAACAGTGTTTTAGGACTGCAGAGTGTTTCGACAAGACAATGCATGCGAGGCCCTGCACGGTCCCTGGCCCTCACGGGACGCTGAGGACACTGGGGCTGAGGAAGCCCCGGAGACTGGGTTTTCTCACTCACTAGGACTGGCTGTGCTCATGGGAAAATCTGACCCCGTAGAAGGCGGGCCCCAGACAGAGGAAGCACAAGAGCGTCGCCTTCCCTGTGGGCCACATGGGGCGGAGAGAGCCGCAGAGGAGCTGAGCCGTGCATGACTCCCCCAGGGGTGGACACACCACGGGCCCAACTCCAGTCCAGGTGAGAAGGCCCGGCCTGGATCTCCACCAGGAGCCCAGACCCCCTTCTGCCGCCCAACTCCAGACCCAGTTCTCCCGAGAAGGCCAGCGGGCGACACAGCGGCTTCCGCCCGACCTGAAACTCACAGCGTCCAGCCAGCCGTGTTGCGACCGTTCTGCCACTTGGCTGCAGAGACCCGTAACTTCAATTTATTTGCGACTGGGGCCTTGCAGAACCTCAGCTGTCATCCCTTCCTTAGTTTATTACCAAATTTCTAAAATATTACATTCTTTATTATATCCAAATTCACTTTATTGCACTTGACAATACAGATAATCACATACCATATGCTCTAATGTTTTGAAACCAATGCATGTTGACAGCGGTTTTTATTCATGATGCCTAATTCCATCCCGAGCTCACAATGAGCCCTCTGAGCACCCGGCCTCGTGTGAAGACTTTTGCCTAATAACAGATTAACGATACAGCAAGTTTCCGAGACACAGTCCGTCCCCTGCCATTCTCCATTTACAATGGGAAAAATGTACCTGCGCCGAAAAGATGGATTTATCGGAGAGAAGGAGAAAAAACCCTACCGCCACCCACCCACCAATCCCAGAGGGTTTATAATGATGTGTTATTGTTCCGTGCTTATGAAAATTGATATTGAAAAGAGGGATTGGTCGTATGCCAAGAAGCAAGGCAACTAATCACAGCAGCCCGCGCCGCTGGCCCCGAGCGCTGGAGGCACAAATGCCCAAAGCTCTCATTAGAAGGCTCTCCTGTTTTGACTCTTGTTTTGCTACAAGCAAATATTTGTCACTTGTCTACCTTGGTGAGACCCTCCCTGTCTCTTGTCTCCCGCCTTCATCCCCTGGGCATCCCTTCTGTTCCCAATTAGCCTCAAGCTTTCTTGGCAAAATGAACACAGCTGGGGATGAGTCCGACCCCCGGCGTCCTGGCCTTTCTGCCCAGGAGGTGCCAGGACGGCGGGAACAGTCTTCGAGGCTCCTTCAGCACAGCCCCGTGTCCTACAGGGGCTGAAGCAAAGGGCAGGTAATTTGAGGATGATCCTTCGGCTTTGCCGAGGGGCCCGGAACAAACGATGCTGTTTCCCGAGTCCCCCAACTAAGAGCTTTCGCTGGCTTCGGAGAAGCACTCAAACAACTGTAAACCCATTAGATCCTGTCAGACGTGGTGGGGAAGAGCCTGGGCTGTCACCAGCCAGAGAATCAACTCAGATTTATAGATCCTTAAAGCTTTAATATATAGATATCCGTCTTCCCCCTGCAGACAGACAAGGGGACCAGGGTGGCGGTGGAGGAGGGAGGAGGGAGGAGCGGCCCGCCACTCGGCTGCAGACAGACTGGAGTTTCACAATCACTCTCCTGGATAATGAGATTTCTCAACAAGGGGAGGAGGGGCGAGAAAGGAAGGAAGGCCAGGCCTCTTACTTTGCTGAACACTCAGCTATTTTTCCAAAGCTTTGCTGGGGAGGAGTGGGGTGGGGGTGGGGAGTGGGGCGATGTCATCGTCGTCAACAATACCTCTGGAGTACCCAGTGGCCAAGGAAGGGGCCGGAGCCGGGTGGGGCATAAACACAGCCACCCGCAAAAGAGGCATCTCACTCTGCATAACTGCTGTGCCCCTGAACAGCTTGAGTTATAACTCTTTCTCATAAACAAAACTGGCTCTCCCTTTGGGCGGACATCAGGACTCCGAGAAAGGCTTTTTTTTAATTTCTTAATCATCTTTAGCAGGCAGGGGCCCTCCCACCCTCTCACAGGATTCGAGCTGTTATTTCTTCATTTTTTTGTTTTGTTCTTTCCCCTTGCTTGCCTAGCACGTATCAAGACCGGGAGTAACTAACTGGTCACTACACCAATTACTCCTCAAGAGACCAGAGCTAAAAGACAGCTTCATAAAGAACCCTCCTGAGACATCAGTAGGTGGTCTCTCTGGGTTTGAAAATGAGACGGTTTGGGCATTTCAAAATTAAGCTAAATCCACTTGTGAGGTGCACAGGGACCACGGACACTGGTCCCGGTCTCATTGTGCCCTGTCACTTCTGTCCTTGTTTGGATAGTTTCCCACAAATGAGCTGCCTTGGAGGGGACAGCACAGGCCAGATGGGACAGAGTGCCACTCCTGCTGGGATTCTTTTTTGAAACAAAACGCAACAATTCTGTGTCTTTGAAGGCTCGGGGAGAGCTCTGCCTTGCTCATCCCTAAGACAGATGCACCAGCAGCTCTGCTGCACTTGGCACAGAGAGGAGGAGCTGAGACAGAACCCACCTGGCTCCGCCCACTGCCGCCCATTGCTGCTGCACCTACACCCGGCCCTACACAACGCACTCAGCCTCCCCTTCCAGGACGGCAATCTCCCAGGGCAGGCTGAGATGGCCCCTGGAGGGTCCGCAGGGGGCAGGCAATGGCCCAGAATAGCATTCTTTGCCAGGGACCTGTGGATTGGCTCAGCCCAGAGCCACCCCTGCCCCATGTCCCATCCCTTCGAAGGAGGACGTTCCTATCCAATAACTGTGCTGCAGACTCACAAGGGCCTTGCCTTCTGGTTCTTTGTTCCTGGTTTTCTGTCAGCCAGGAGGTATAATGGACCTGCCTATTTCATTTCATTGGCTTGTAAAGGGACATAACCAAACTGTGATGGGGAGAGAAGCTGTCAGTGGTGGAGGTCTCAGCACGGGCTGGGGAGAGGCCAGGGGTGCAATGACACCTCGGCCACTCGCTCTCCCTGAGGACAGGCAGCACTGCTGAGCCCAGATGGCCCCAGGAGGGCTGGGGAGCACAGGTGGGCAGGGGCTACAGAGTCACTTCCAGCCTGGGACCAAAGGGTCCTGGCCTGCTGCCTTGTTTCCCTGCAGGATGAGCCACGTCCCTTCCCACCCTGCCTGCTTCTCTGTGTCGGGTCCCTGTCACTGCCGTCAGGACCACCACCATCTGTCCAGCCTACATGTCTCACTGCCCTTTTCCTGTGCACTGTCTCTATTCCCCCAACCTGCCCGAAGGCAAGGAACGGCGCCCCAGTTCGACAAACAAGCACCCCGGGGTCCAGCGCAGTGAGGTCTCTCGCCATGGCCCCTCTGCATGAGTAGCTGAGCTGGGAGGCAGGCCCAGGTCCCTCCGTCCCTGAAGTCTGGCTCTTCCCGTCCTTCAGCCCTGGGAAGGGCAACCAGAATAAAGGGAAGGGTTAGTGCTGACATGGCCCTGGAGAGGCTGAGGCATGGTGGAGGCGAAACGACTGCTCGGATGCGGCCTGGGCAGCTCTGAAGGTCGGTGGCGATGGGGACTGACCCCGGCCCCACCCTCAGTGGCAGCGTCACCTCCTGTGACTCCTGTGACTGATACAGGCTCAGCTTCCTCATCGAGACCTGAGGTTTCAGTCTGCGTTGTTCATTCCCTACGCCTAGAACTTGTGCTCCATAAGACTGGTCAAGTGAATGGATTTGAAAAATGATAATCCAAGTAACACCCCCAACCCATCTTATCAATGAGGTAGCACAGAACGCTTTGCACAGAGCATGGCATGCCCCCAGGGATCAGTACACAGAAGATCCTGGCTGTTGTTATTATTTTTAGAAAAGATTTTATTTATTTATTTTTAGAGGGGAAGGGAGGGAGAAAGAGAGGGAGAGAAACATCAATGTGTGGTTGCCTCTCGTGTGCCCCCTACTGGGGACCTGGCCTGCAACCCCAGCATGTGCCCTGACTAGGAATCAAACTGGAGACCCTTTGGTTCCAGGCCAGCACTCAATCCACTGAGCCATGGCCCTTCCTGGTTATTACTAATACTATTATCATATAGTTGTATTATAATACTCTGCTTCACAAGGTTATTAATAAGGATCAATGCACTTGTGAAGTACAAATGTAAGCCGGGACTTTTACAATAATAGTAACTGCTGCCAGACAGTGAGGGCAGACGCTGACGAGTGGTCCAGGTTTGCAGAGCAGAGGCCAGCCTGAGAGGTGCCTGGGACGCTGCCCGGGCATTTCCACAGGGCGTGTGCATCCAGGGCCGGGCAGGGGGAGCTCCTGCCCCAGCTCTGTCCCCAGTCACCGTGCCCATCCGGGATCCTCGGGCTGGCTTTCCGGGCACGTCCACACTTGCATGACAGCTCCGGTGAGAGTGCCTCCTGTTACCACTGCACAGGTCACCGAACACCCGTAAGTTACAGCCACTGCAGCCAGCTCTCTGCTCAGCGCAGTTAAAAATAGCGTTTACAACAGAAACCCAAACCCAGACTCCTCTAAATCAGGGCGGCAGGGGAGCAGGTGCTACCCACTGTGGCGCCGTGCTGACGTGCAGGGGGTGGCAGCCTCCATGGCAGAAGTGCCAGCTCCGGAGCAAGGGGGCCCTTTACTCAGAGGGTGCTGTGTCCCCGCCAAAGCGCCAGCCCCCTCTGACGCAGGCATTATTGGGCCAGCGCCCGCTTATGTACCAGGAGTGACCCAAGGCTGAATCAGCCATGCTTCCAGGTGAGAACATGGACCCTGACAAACACACACAGAATAACTCTAATTCAGGAGTTAACAGATTGGCCTTTTCAAAGGCAGCTCCTCTGAAGCCAGAGTTCCAAGACTGGGCCTCCCCGAGGTCGGTAGCCAGCCTTGGGTTCCAGAGCTCTGCAAAGTCCTCTAAGCCCAGCAGCTTCTATGGCAAGTCCTCACTCCTGTCCAGGTTGCCGGTGCCAAATACCATCTTGCTTAGTAAACCCAACATTTCCGGAACAGGGTGAAGCTCAAAATAATTCTCACAGTTAAGACTCACTGGGACCTAAATAGCTTTGCTGATTAAGCCTCTGCATCCTGATCCGAACCTGTGACAGTCCTCCTAGGTGATGCCAGATCCTCCACCACTTCCCAGCAAGCCCAGGCCTGAGGGCCTGATTCTGCTGCACACACCCACTAGGGCCGCCTGCCCTTCGCTGGCTGCGAGCCACTGGTTCACCCTGAGGAGCAGCCGATCAGCTTTCTGGCTCCCTGCCACACACACCACAGCACCCACATTCACTGCCCTCATTATACAACACCCTTCTTTGGGACCCTGGAAGATAAGGGCAGTGGAGGACAGGCTGCAGTGGTCCAGAGGAAAATGGGCACTGGCAGAGAGAGGACTTGGGACCCTCTCCTGCTTTTGTGGGGCTAGAAGCACGTGGTCGACGGTAGAGGGTACTGACCTTCCCTTCAGGTGTACGCTGCTCACCTGCCCAGCTGGAGGAAGAAAAAGAACCGACCAGTGTCTGATTTGCCCTTGATGTGCCCTTATTATAATTACTGTTATTATTTTGCCACCGTCTTTTCAAGACCGTTGCCAAAGGTTATTTCACTTCATCCTCACAATCCTCAAGAGGGATTGTTGTTCCCACACGAACCTGAGAGGAAACCAAGACACAGACCGGGTGAGCCCCGACACTGGCCACACTGTGACTCAAACGACAAGGACAAGAGGAGGCGTCCCTGGCCTTGCCGGCCAGATACCCACTGTCCAGAAGTATCTGAGGTAAAGGGAGGTTGGAAACGGGCCTCCCAGACAAGACAAAACAAAACAGCCTGCCCGGGCCCTGGGTGGCGGGGCCGCATTCCCTCAGAGCGGGCCCCCCACCACCTCCCTGCATCCCCTCTCGCAGTGTCCCTGTCAGGCCACTCAGCCTGTGATTCGCGGGGGAAGGTCTAACAAACCACAAAAGCTAGTGGTGGACTGAATCTCCTGTTGCTGGGGGCGGCTTGTCCCCCTTGGTGGCAGGCAGGAAAAGGTTGGAGGCAGGCTCCCTGCCACTGGTTCCTTGGAGCTAAATGATGAAACGACGCCAGGACTGAGCGACAGCTCTGTTCCTAGTCAGACCTGCCACAGCTCTGGAAAGGAAATGCTGCTCAGCATCTGCCCTCCTGCGCCGAAGCTCTGAGCCAGACCCCACCCCTCCCCGCGGTAGCCACTTCTAGCTCGCCAGGCTCCTGCCCTGGTCTTCACCAGCCAGTGAGCAGCCGGCCACCAGCCACGGCAGGCGGAAGGCCCGAACCCCCCTGTGGCTCACGCTCCACGCCATTCTGCAGTGGGGAGGCTATCACGGCTGCCCTGACTGCCTGTACCCTGCTGGTGCCCGAAGTCCCTGGGAGGAGAGCTAAGCCAGGCAAGTTTTATCCACCTGCCCACCTGGCTAGGCTGTGGGGACCTCCACCTTATGTAAAGTTCACATCCCAAGCTGCCTACCTCTGGTGGCCTGGACCTGCCATGTGAGCAAAACCACTGGGGACTAGGCTGTGTCCCTCCTTGATCTGAAATAGGTTGTGTTTGGTTGTTTGTTGTTTTTTTTTTTAAAGATTTTATTTATTCATTTTTAGAAAGGGAAGGGAGGGAGAAAGAGAGAGAGAGAGAGAGAGAGAGAAACATTAATGTGTGGTTGCTGGGGGACATGTCCTGCAACCTAGGCATGTGCCCTGACTGGGAATCGAACCTGCGATGCCTGGTTCGCAGCCCGAGCTCAATCCACTGAGCTACACCAGCCAGGGCTGTTTTCTTGATAAACATTCTGAACAAGCATTATGGCCTCACCACGGGCAGCACAAAAATACATGCCCAATTTGACAGCACCTCTAGGACCCAAGACCTGGAGGAGAGGAAGTGGGTTGCAGAGAGGGGCCTGACTTGGGTCCCCAGCACTGGCCACACTTACCAGCTGGCAGGGGCCCCCACTCTAGTCGTGGCTCCCATGCCATCTGCACAACCTTGGGAGTGTCAGAAATGACTAAGGCACAGACTTAGAACCCCACCTGAGAAAACCACTGGTAGCAGCGAAGAGCATTTCTCTCCTTCCACGAATATTGCTTTGACTGCAGTGACTCAGTCCCGGCCACGCTTCCCAGTCAGCGGGAGCTGTAAAATCCCCATGTGCGGGCCCCGCTCCCAGACACTCTGATTTACTTGGTCCGAGGTGGGGCCTGGGAATGGATATTCTCTAAGAGCTTCCCAGCTGATTCTAATTCTAACATGATTTACAGTGTGTATACACTTTATAGCTTTTCTCATGCAATATTATGTCATCAGCATTTCCACATGTCATTTAAAGACTCCCTGTAAACATCACTTTAATGGATGTGTAATAATCCATCACATGAACGTCCCATCATTTCCTTTCAGTTTGCTTTCACTCCTAAGTGTTCTCCTGAGTGCGTGTTGGCAAGTGGCTTGGATCCAGATCAAAGCCCCGCCCCCCCACTCCCAAGGCAGGCTCACTGCATGCCCCTCCCCACCTGGCTCTTTGGAGAGAGCTGGGTCCCAGAGGCCGGCCAGGGAGCCCAGTCGATGGCATATCCACTTGGGGACCTGGGGCCTGGCGTCCTGCTGCCATCTCAGGATCCAGTCCCACACCCCAGAATCCCTCACCAACCGGGTAGTCTGGTGGTCTCTGCTGGCAAGGTCACCTTGGTTCCATGGGGAAGACACACCCAGAAGGCCCTGAATGGCAGTGTGCATGGCATGGAGCTCCCACAGGCCCACTGGTTTAGGACAGCTGTCACCTTAAAATGTATCTTGAATCTTTTAAGACCAGACATTTGGTCAGGAACTGATTCTACCTACTCGTGTTTCTCTGGCTACTCCTTCTTCTGAGCATCTTGAGAAACCTGCATCTCTCCAAAAATTGCAGTCTCACTGGTCCAGGTGTGCGAGAAGCCTTGTTTTGGTGCCTCAGGCTCAGCCCTGAGGGTTCAGACTTTGAAACGAATCAGGTCCTGGATAAGGAGGGGTCATTTTGGAGCATCTCGTGGCCTCTTTCACAGCCAGAACGTGCAGCTTTTCGAGGACCCATCAGCTAGACAGCAGACCCCAAGACTCTGGGCTGGGGCAGAGATGCTCTCCAGCCTCCCCCCTCCAGATGTTCTAGGAAGGAGCAAACACCTGGCAAGCAAACTGGGGCCCACGTCCAATTCCAAGCTACTAGTTCCCCACCAGAGAACTCTCCGGCAAGGCCCCTCCGTCTCCCTCTCTGGGAACATCTGGCAAGTAGATGATTAGAAGCACATGCTAGCAGTTACTAACGTGCTTTCCAGCGAAATCTAAGCTTAGTCCCAGGAGCCCTATCTTCCATCCTCTCTCTAATCCGCCGTCCCACCCCATTCACCTCCCCGTCCTAGCTTTGCTGAGCTTTACTGCAAAACAGATGTTGCACCTGACCCAAGGTCTCCCTGGCATGTGGCCAAAATTTTTTTAAAAAGAGGCTGCAACATGGAAGAGTCTTCCCAAATCCGAGATGGCTCAGTAGATTCTGTGCCCCTCCGCCCCCTCCGCCTCCATTACCAGCCAGGCCCAGGTGTGCTCCCTCCTGGCTCCCAACCTCTTCTCTCACCAATAAACACCATCGCAGCCCCCCAGTCTCCTGGAGGCGGCCTTGGTGTAAAGCTCGTCACTCCCTCTCAGCAGGCATTACAATAACCAGGCCCCAGCGACCCCCTGTGGTTGAAAGTCTAGGTCAAGTTTAACACGAAGGAATGTGCTGAAACGGACCCTCCAGGAGTCGAGTATCACCCATTTCCAGCAAACCAGTTGTAGTTCGAAGGCATCTGTCGGGAAAAAGTATCGACGGGGAAGAAAGGAAGATTAGGGGCTGGAGCTGGGTGTTAACTGTTAGGAGCTGAACCACTAAAAGCCACTAAGAAAATTTTAGAAGCAGAACGATTTAACCCCCCTCCTGCACGGCCCTTGGGAGCTTGCCTCCTATGGGCTTCACATCCAAAAGGCAAGGGCAACTTCACCACTGAGAAGGGCAAGATTTGGGGGCCAGGACAAGTCTTCTGAACTCATACGTATGGAACCACGCCACCTTGGGGTCACATCACAGCTTATCCTGACTCGCACCCTGAAGTCCACAAGAACAGGAACACGATTAAACAATGACACGGCAGAGAAAATCCGAAGCACTCGTTTTCTCCCTGTCCCGTGGCCCTGTGAATTCCAGCATCGCCCCAGAAAGGCAGTGCGGGACGGGGCAGAGGTGGTGGAGACCAACCCTTTCCTCCCCCAGAGCGGGGACCTCGCTGGGCTCTCCGCACCCAGTCCCATCCAGATCCCCTGTTCTGTTTCTGTCAGTCTTCCCAGCACAGAAACACTCAGGAAACAGGTTTTGGAGTCAGATCAACTCTGGCCACAACCTCGGAGCCAACGCTCATGCGAGCCCTAGCGAGTCTCACTGTGCCTGAGCATCTTTATCTACAGACGAGTGGTGCTGTCTCCCTTACAGGTCACAGGGTCACAGGGAGGGCACAGGAAGGGATTTCTCGTAACGCTGGGCTCACGGAAAGGTGCCCAAGACCATTCTTTGTCCTCCCTTCCCTGCCTAGAGCCTACTGACAGAGAAAACGGGGTGGCCGTGCAGAAGAGGGACAAGCTCGCTCCACCTTTCCCTGGTCACGGAGCAGCGGCACAGGCTTCAGCCATGAGAACGACGCCAGCTTTCCAGCGGCTCAGCGAGCTCCAGAGCGGCCCTGACGTCCTGGCTCCTCCGTGACACAGGCCTGTCACACGAGGCGCGTGCGCACGCCCAGCTCGAGGGAGGGGACCGGCGGTCGCTGGTTAACTGCCGGTTAAGGCAGCTGTACTTTACAGTAACCCAGCATGGACAATATTATGAATGACACTCGCAAGTTGCCAGCCTGGGGACTCATTACAGTCAAGGTACAGCAAGGCAGCCTGCCAAGCCCCCGGCTTTCACACTCGCTATGCCAGAACATCCACACACAATTTAATTGCATTATAATTTCAAAAGTGCTTTTCAAACTGGAAAAAGGCATTCACTGATTAACCAGCGAAGAGCAAAATTGTTTATGAAATTGAATACAAAAAGCTACAGAAATGTAATTGGGTCGTTCTAGCACCTAATTTTCAAGCCATTTTCCTCACTTATTTAATCACGAGATACAAAAGGAGCGACTGAATTGACTTCATACTAATTAGATTACACCCTGCGATACTCCGGGCCTATATTCCAACTGGTTGATAGCAGTGTTTTAGGCAAGAACAAAAATGTTGCAGCAGCTTGGCGGGACAGAATGGATGGTTTTGAACAGGCCCTTCCATCCGTTTGTAACGAGCATTTGCTCCCTAAACTTCGCAAACTTTCTGCTACACGTACCGTCTTGGGGAAACATCACCCTCCAGGGTACCAATGGGAGAATCCTTCGTTCTCGTCCAAGGCCTCCTCGAAGGCTGGGTTTGAGCATGCCCCTTCTATTAAATCCTGCCACCTCCCCGGCGGGGTGTAGCTGCTGTGGAGGCAGGCAGCGAGCGCCACGCGGCGCTTGTCCTAATTGGCTGCCCCGAAGCCCTCGGTGTGCCTCTCCACACCGCCTTTCACTGCCTCGTAAATGGGTGGGAGGCCCCACCTGGCAGCTGGCAGCCTCACGCACAGCAACACCCCCCCAAATTCTTTTCTCACTTCTGCCCTGAGCTGCGCAAGAGGGGCCACATCCTCACTCCCACAATTACTGAGTGACTAAAACCATTTTCCTCTCGGATGGCAATGCTGTGCTGCATGTTCAGTGCGGGCTGCCCTCTGGAAACACAGGCGCGGGGAAGAACCGTAACCCTGGCACCAGCACACGCAGCTGCCCACAGGCGCTGGCCACCGACGCTCGGTTCCTGCACACCTGTCTGGAGACGTCCTTTCCTTGGTATATGGTGCAGCCCTCTCATGCCTTTCTAAGCTCACTTTACATTTTATTAGGAGCAACATAATTTATTATATAATCAAATGTAAAACGTGCATTATCAAGATATCTCAGCACTTCACAGACCATTTAATCAAGATACTTGGGGCCGTGCCAAGAGGAATTAACTTACATGCAGCCTCAAGTGCGTATCCCTCCGCTGTCTTAGTTCCCACGTGGAGAACGCGGCCTGCTCCCTGGGAAAGAGAGCTCAGCTTTTAAGGACTGAGCCCTACACAAGCTCTGGGTCTGAGGGTCCGCTGTGCCGCTTCCCCACTTCTCTAAACGAGGAGCAAACCCAGAAGGCCGCGCCACTACGAACCCTGTCTGCCGATGACAGGTCTTCACACAGTCCCCACTTTCTCTGCTCTGTGAGGATGTCTTTGGGGATCGGCCCAGTGCCCCAGCATACGCAGGCAACCGCTAGGCGGAAAGGGGTTTTCCCTTCTATTCGCTCCTCCTAAATCGCTACTCTCCCTGGGAAAGTAAACAGGTGTGACTGAGGAGGCTAGAGAGGTATCTTGTGACTACAGCCAATTTTCACCAAACCCCAGGAGCCCGGGGGTGAGGAGAGTGGCAAGAAGGGCACCCTGGCCTGAGATGCCTTCCCCTCCTCCGCTTTTGAAGCCAAGGTCGATACAGCATCAGCTGCTCCACGAACCTGTGCAAACTAAGCCATTCCATCAGTAACTGCTGTGCCTGCCCATGTGCCAGGCAGGGTGCTGGTCCCAGGGGTATAATAAGACAGGTCCCTGTCTTCAGGGAGATCCCATCCCTTAGCAGGAGAGGAACAGGCCAACCTCCCAACACAGAACGGCCATGGTTGTGGCGGTTGTGGGGCAGAAGGAAAGGTGATTAGTACTGCCTGCGAGATCGAAGGAAGGCTTCCAGTTATGTGGTGCCATCTGTCTGTCCACCCATCCCAGTGGAGTCTTGCACGGGGAGAGATGACACTTCCAGGCACCACAGGGCCAGAGAAGTGTGTTCAAGGGGAAGGTAAGGGCGAGTGCAAAGTCAGGCTGGTCTGCAGGAGCGTCGTGTGTTAGGAACCAGCAGGTGGGATGATGTGGCTCAGGAACCAAGGAATGGTACGAGGTGAGGTCGGGAAGACTGGCCGGAGCTATGAGAAGCCTGGAGCGCCGGGCTGAAACACTCGGCCTCTGTCCTACAGAAAAGGGAACTCTATCACGATCTCTTCCATCTCCGGAAATCTGTAAATGCTATCCCAACAAGAAACACTAAAAGGCAGAGCAGGGTGGCACAGCTCACCGTGGGTGCACATTGTGTGAGTGTCCCTGGGGAACCAGCACTCTGAGCCTCAGTTCGCTCCTCTATCAAAGAAGAACTCTGCAAGAATTCAGTGAGGCAACTGATGCAAGGCACCTCAGGACAGCATCTAGGGTGCTCCGTAAACAGTTGTTACCGAGGGAGGTGAAACAAGACCTGCAGGCAGAACGGCAGCTGAGGACTCACAGTCACGCGGTCTCAGGAGGTACCTGCTCCTGAATGGAGAGCTGTGTGTAAGTGCTGCTGCGTAGGCAGGAGTTAGCAGGGTGCAGGATGGTATCACTCAGCCCCGACCACGTGCTTGCACTGTGTGCTGAACGAAGGAGCAAATGAAGAGGCATCCAACTGTGCACTAATCACACACTTCCTGAGACTCCTAGTTCTGCAGGTGAGGACCACACTTTACAGCGCACTATGCCTCGCTGGGCACAGACTACAAGCTCCATTAGGGCAGAGGCTCCCTGGGCCCCAGATTCCCTTCCAAGACTCAGGGTGCAACGGAGACTCTCTGTGCCCACAGAGGCTCTACCCTCTGGTCTCTGTCACCCCCATCAGCACAAACTCTTGGCGGTTTCCAGGCCACTGTGCGTGGACCCACTGAGGCCCAGAAACATCCTGCAAGCAGTGAGCGGACCCACAGGTTCAAAACTTTCACAGTAAAAGAAAAAGATAGGCGTCTAAGGGCACGGGCAAAGGGATGCAAGCCAGAGCCAACCCAACCAATGACGAGATCGTAGAAGTCATGGTACTGGTCACAGGTGACCTTCTAGGCCATTCTGGCCAGTGACCACAAACATGTCAGCTCCTGGGCAGTTCTTACTTAATAACTGCTCCTCTCCAGCCCAGGCGTCGGTGCCCCATTCCAGCAAGAGGCCCACAAACACGCAGCACACCGCCCCTGTACAGGCAGGGGGGATGGGCAGCCAGGGACACGGGGTCTTTGTGTCCTAATCACAACAGACCAGCTGTACGGCGAGAAATATGCACAAGGGTCCCGGCCATAAAGGGCGTCCTATTTATTGGGCTGCACTCGGGCACCATGACCACACTGGTGGAGGCACCCGGGCCCGTCCTGGCTCAGGTGGGCTGATCAGTGGAGCCTGTACTGGGCCGGACAACGGGAGTTTTGGAACTCCTTAACCACAGCATCCCTGGGGAGGGCGGCAGGCCTGGGAGCTAGGAGGAGGGGGATGAAAGGAAAACACAAAACCTCCACTTTGGGGACAGGGCCATCTGCACAGAGGGGCCTGTGTGCGTGTGTCCCACTAACGGAGGCTGTTACCGATGCATTCAATTCTGGGGGACCAGAGTCCAAGTTAGGAAGGGCGCAGATCACCTGACACGGGTGGAGATTTACCCAGTGTCACCCTACTTACGAAAGCAGGGCGGGGTGTAGGTGGAGGAAAAGGCTCAGGAGCCCTGAGCTCCCGTCCCAATTCTGCTGAGGCCTGGCCTGGGATCTGCTCTCGGCTTTTCCATCTATGAAAGGGGTCCTCATCTCCCACAGCTGTGTGGTAGTCCCGCCAGTTAAGGTCTGTGATGCACTCAGCATAGAGCAATGGTCCCAAGTACAGGGCTGGAAAGGAGCAACTTTCCCTGGAAACCAGCGGGAGGAACAATTAGCTCAATAAAGTGAACCAGCCTCCAAGGCCTGCAGCCATTGGTTTGAAACCTTCAATGTGCATTCACTTTCAAGCAAGGCTCACCTGTCCGCTAGTGCAGGCCCCGAGCATTGGATTTGTTAGCCGCTGGTTCGCCTGACAGTGCCTGAAGTGAGTGCATTTCTTTACGTGGGTGACATAAAGACAGGAGCATTTCCCCCCCGCAACGTACTGTTTTGAAAAGATGGCTCTGCTCCACCCTCCAGAAAACTGACCAACGTTCGCAGTAGTGGGCATGTTCTACTGGCAAGCCAGTGCCCCTGTCATGCGCTGTGACAGCACGGATCTAAGGAAGAACCCCATCACCAGCTCCGTACCTCCACTCATCTCGAGGAGAGAGATCCTTGGTTCCAGGCCACAGGCAAGGCCAGCAAGGACGTTCCCTGGGCCAGGGTCCAGGGCTGGCTTGGGACCAGCAAGCGAAGCCTTCAGCTAATGCAAGAATGGAGGAATGCTCCCTCTGCGTACCGAACCCATGAGAAGAGAAATCTACAGGCCAGGTGGAGGTGACCCCAGATGTCACTAGGCCACATAAGCTCCTAGGACAGGATCCGCTTCTGACCGCGTTGGCATGTCGAAGCACTCGGCACACAGAGGGGCTCAGTCGCCGTTGGGTGGGTGGAAAGCAAGAGGCAGCATGTGCTGGGTGTTCCTACATGTCGGGCTCCTGATGCACGCTTCCTCACTCACTCCGCAGCAATCACCGTTGGCAGTGTGTGCACCCCCATGTCACAGAGGAGGAAACCGAGGCTCAGAGAGGTTAAGCAGCTTGTATAGAGAGTAAGTGGACAGAACCACTTGGAACCTGACTCGGGGCTTGTTGGACCCCAGTGCTGCAAATTCAAATCTGCATACACCTATCCTCTCTGGCCATCAGCTTCCTCCTCTACACAATGAGGGTTCAGCCACCAGCTGGAGCCTGGGAGGGCACCATACAGGCCTCTAAAATTCCGATTAAACCTGCAGGCTGCCTCCCACCCCCCCATCCTGGATAATGGGCCAAGACAGGGAAGACAGCTTGCAGCGGCACAGGCTTCCCCCTTTCGAGGGCCGGGCTGTGGACTCCCTGCCTTTCTGTCCCTCCTGCAAATTCCCGCCTCGAAGCACAGCCGGGGAGGAGCCCAAGAGGAGCAGAGGAGCCCCTGAGCCCACCATTCTCCCTGCTGCTTGTGTGCAGCCCCGATGCAGGCCAGCTGGGGGTGCAGGTGGGAGAGAGTCTGTGACCCACTGGTTTAAGCAGCTCATGTGGGACTTCCCAGAATCGACTGCACACAGACGGATATGCTGGGGACGGGCAACGGCAAGGCTGGTGAGCAAGGGCAGAGACTCGTGTGCGCTCTGGGGCCTGTCCGGGTGATGGGCCTCGGGGAACTGAGACTCAGGCAGAGCAGGTCTATTGTTTTTTAATAAGGCAGCTGGGCAAGAACCTCAAACGCTTCGCCTGTCATCCCAGCAGAGGCTCCTCCAAAGCGCCCAGCCCCACCCCTTACTGGCATCTGTGGTTTTTTCCTGGGTCACAGGGTCTTCACATCGTTGCTCAAGAACAGACAGTGGAAGAACCAGCGGTTTCCATCTTTGACCCCCTCAGTGTGCAGATCAGCCTGGGCGGAGGGCTCTCATTGGTAGCCATTTGTGTCATCAGTGACATGGGCCCTGGAATGTCACTGTCCCCACCCAGCAGGCGGCAGCTCCTGTGAGGCATGGAGAGCAGCAGTGGGCTTTCCATCCTTCCACCACCACACTTCTACTGCAGGAAAGCTGGCTTGCCTCCTCCCCTGCGTGCTCACAAAACAGAAGCCCAAACCCACCAATGGACATAGGTTGGGTAACTGAAAGCCAACTGTAGGCACATCTGTGACCAGGGACAATCATGCCCTTTACCGAGCTCTGACGAGGCCCGCCAAGAATGGGGCGGATGTCGTCTGAACGACGCCTCTCAAATCCCTAGGAGGCAGGCGAGACTGTTACCCCATTCTGCAGAGGAAGAGTCTGAGGCTCAGAGAGGTTATGTAACTTGCCCAACACTGCTCAGCTGGCACATGATTAGATGCTGGTATTTCTGAAGCCAGGCAGTCTGATATCGGAGTCCTTGCTTCCCAATCAGTCTCCTCTCCAAACACAGTTGTTTTGGGGGAAGCAGTGCACAGAGAAGAGTTTTGGACACCGTCCACGAAGCAGACTGTGAAAATCCCTGTAAATCCCCGTGAAGTCTGGTGCAAGTCCCCCGCACTCCCCACAAAGGGTTTGGTGAAGTGGCGCAGGACACAGAAAGCCTCCCCCCTCTACTGTTACTCCAGAAATACTTCTAAAGCGCAAAATTTCCCCCCGAAGACTATTGAGAGCAGCCAGCTGGCAGGGCGAGTTATGAAGATGTCATCACGCAATGAACCGCCTCCATGTACCACAACAGCTTTTCACGTGCGCTACTGTATCGGGAGACACCGAACAGCAAGTTGAACTACTGTCTCCTCCGCGGCCCCGTCTCCAGTCTTCCAGAGTCACATGTGTTTCTACTTTAAAACCCGTTAACATGGTATGCTCAGTGCGCAAATCCAGATGGCTGGGGGCCCTCAGAAAACCCGCTTGGCATTTTGCAGAACTGCTTTTATGACTCCGCCTTCTGGCCTTCCTGCCGGCCAATCGTGGCTACGGAGTCACACCAGAAAAGCGAACGGGCCCAGACCCGAGGCCCTGCTCCTACTTTATGAAGCCTCTGCAGGGATGTGGGGAC
>PVIA01015583.1:0-22175 GCA_004024845.1 Tonatia bakeri | reverse complement strand
AAATGGAGGGTTAGCAACAGGGAAGTAGAAGGAGGAAGGAGGGGGAAAAGATATAGAGAATAAGTAGCATAGACAGTAGGTAGAAAATAGACAGGGGGAGGGTAAGAATAGTATGGGACACGTAGACACTAAAGAACTTATGACACATGGACATGAACTAAAGGGGGGAATGAGGGTGGGAGAGGATGGGCAGGGTGGAGGGGAGTGAAGGGGGAAAATGGGCCAACTGTAATAGCATAATCAATAAAATAAAGAATTTTAAAAAAAGAAAGAAAAAATATATATATCACCAAATTATCCAATTTACCTCTCCCATTATACTCTGCCATCCTTCCTGTTAAAAATGAATTAACTATCTCTATTCCTACCTAAGGCCAGTTTGGTCACAGAATTCCATTCCCTCTCACTTCAGAAATTTTACTCCTGGCATTCATTCATATTCTCTCTCTCTCTCTCTCTCTCTCTCTCTCTCTCTCTCTCTCTCTCTCTCTCTTTCATTTTTCCTATTAGCACAAGAGCATGATATAAAATTTCACATTTCAAAAAAGAATTCATTCTTTGGGCTCATGTTGTTCTCCAGGTACCTCTTTGAAAGTAATCTCTACTTCATTATCTCCTGTTCTCTAAGTTACATTAATCATGCTTTTGATCCCAAACTTCGCTGTAATGGCTCATTGTCAAATCCAGTGGCCAGCTGCCTCGCTTCGCCATAGTCTCGCAGCAGTATTGCGTGGAGCTGACCACTCTGTCCTTGTGAACTTTCCTGGGGTTCTGAGCACCCCACTCTCCTGTGTTCTCGCCAGCTCAGAGCCCACTCCTTTCGGCCTCTGTTGCTGTTTTCTCTTCCTCTTCGTTCTTACTGCTCAGCCTTCATATCTGCTCTCTTCTCTATTTGGACTCATGTCCGATGAGGTTTTCTTCTGTCCCCAGGGTTTTATGCGCCTTCTGCACGTTGATTCCATGTAGCTGTCTCTAATCCCAATCTCCTACCTGATCTCCCAGTGAAACCTCATTTTGGGTGTATAATAGGCACACCAGTCTTACCATGTGTGAAACAGAACTCCTGATTTTCCTCCCTTGAACCTGTTCCCCCACAGGAAAGGGACCACTATTCTCTCCCGGGTATTCAAAGCATTCAGTTTTATTACTCCTTTTCATGCATCGTAGACTAACCCTAAGCAAGCTGATTGGTTCTGCCTTTGAAAACATCCCCAAAGCCAACAGTTCTTGCAGCCACTCTAGGAAAAACCCACATATTTTTCATGGACAGTTTCAGTAGCTAGCTAACTGTTCTCACTGTTTCCATCCTGGTCCCCATACAGTATTGTAACCCTCCACTGGCTTTCTTCTGTGCTCAGAAAAAATCCTAAATCTTTACCATGGCCTGTGGGTGCTGCCTGGCTCTCATCTCTCCTGGTGCTCACTCTACCCTAGTCCCAGTGGTCTCTTCACTATTCCTTAAACTCATTCTTGCCCCAGGGACTTCATGCCTAAAATGCCCTTTTCCAGATCTTCAAACGGCTTACTCTTTCCCATCTTTCTAGTATCTGCTCAAACGTCAGTTCCTCAGAGAGCCTTCCCAAAACACCCTATATAAGCTTCCTAACCCTGCTTCACCCACAATCCCCTTAATCTGGTTTATTTTCTTCTCAGACTTTTTAGCTGCTTGATATTACGTTATTTATTTATAATTTTCTAAAACTATAACTTAAGCCCTTTGTAGGCAAGTATTTATTTGCCTTGCTTATTATTATATCACCAGCATGTAGAATAGTGTCCAGTAATGGTAGGAGCTCAAAAATATTTATTATGTGAACAAACAAACTGTTTACAAAGAAGTCCACTTAGAAGACTAAAGAAAAAATATCAGAGATGAGTATAGGTTTTTTCTTTCACATATTCTTTATGCTTTCCAAGATTTCTCAAATTTTCTATGTTGAATATATTATAATCAGAAAGACTACAAACTATTTAAACTAACAAAATATATCCTACAGTCTGGTCAGGTCCATTTTGTCACTAGGCCAGCACAAGCACTCAATGCACACTCATTTCAGCATCACATCTTTACTCCAGCCTTCCTTTCTCCCTTCACCTCTGTTAACCCTTCAAATCTCAGTTCAAGGCCCACCTCCTCCATTTCTCAATGCTGCCTTCCCTGAGTATTCCTTTTCTTACCAATCTTGCCCCACCCCCCACCCTAGGCTCTGTGTTTAATTGTGTATGCTGTGCTACATTTATTCATTCTCATCCATTAACCATTTTTTGTTTGCTGGTATAGCTGTGTGTCAGAGAGAGAGGGATGTATATATATGTGTTTGGTATGAGTTAATTTTCCTTTCTCAGCAGATGTTGTCTTAGCCTGCCTCTCTCTTTCCCCTCCCCCCGCCTCCAGTCTGTACCATGGGCTGATGGCAGAGTAAGCACTCAATGAATACATGGTGATAGCACTTGGCATTGAAGCTACTGGGTCTCAAGCTGGGATATGGATTCCTGATGCTCCTTTCATGCCACCCTGCTCCGTTGTGATACTTAAGCTTATATTTACTTACTATATGTCGTACACTTGCCTTCTAGGAACCACTTTCATATTCATCTTAAGACTGAGGTAACTGAAATCTAGAAAGGTTAAGTAACTTGCTGAAAGTGACAAAGCTTGAAGCAGTAAGGCCTAGATTAAACATAGCCCAAGATCTCTACCCCTATGACAAACGAAACCTGATTTCCTTCGATCCAAGTGCCACAAATGTGCATTCAGTCCAGCTGCATGCTCTTGGTCAAGTTGCTTAACTCACCAAACCTCAGTTTCCACGTTCATAAAATGGAGACCACACCTCACAGATGGTTCTAAACCCAAGATAGTGTCTCTCATAATGCCCAGAATGTAGCAGACCCTGAGCGAATGGTAGTTATCATTATTAGGTATGCTACCTCCTTGATATTTGCTCTTCAAAGTTGGGTATGGCCGCCCCATCTCATTTCTTTCATAAAGCGAAAGGCCTCGGTCAGACGCATCCCCAAAGCTGGGGGTCAGGGTGCTGCTGGGTGGTGAAGGTGCTATTAAAGAGCCTGGATCAGAGAAAACAAATGAGCAGTCCTGCCCCAGGTTAGCCCAAGCTCGGATTTCCTCATCTGAATGCATACTGATAGGAGGGGGTTGTGTTACAAAAGGAGCTGTTTATGTTTGTCATCCAGGCCCACTAATCTAAACATCTCTCACTCCCTAGGAATTATTTTAGGACCAGGAAGCAGCACGCTGTTTATTGAAAGAGTCACAGAAGAGGATGAAGGCTTCTATCACTGCAAAGCCACCAACCAGAGGGGGTCCGTGGAAAGTTCAGCATACCTCACTGTTCAAGGTAAACAGCTGCTTTAGAGAGCAACCAGAAACTGTTCAGACATCTATTTCCCTGTTTGTTTAACTTTTCACCTCCCAGTCTCCTGCTGCCCCTCCCGTCTGTGCCTTTCCCTGACCTCCTGCCCTTCCCCCTATCCCTCTGGGAAGAGCTTGTCTGGCTCCACTTGGCAAGACAGAAGGTGAAGACACTGGCTGGCCACCCTAGAGAGCCCCCATCGGAACATAGTGTTCGCGAGGGGAGCAGCTCCCAGAAGAAAACCAGCTGCTGCCAGTGTGATGACGTTGACCCACAGAGAATGACTGAGCGGCCACACCTGTGAGAAAGAGATCCAAAAAGGAAGATGAGTGTAGATGGGGAAAGAAATGCGACACACTAGAAATTGTTCATTTTTTTTTCCATTCTAATTTTCATGAGTTAGACATGTCTTCCAAATTTTTCACAAGGTGGTTTTTAACATGAAGAAGGCGGTAAAATATTATCAGAGAGAAGCAACACAATAAACAGACCACCTTTAAGAAAACTATTCCAAGTGCTTCTTTATGGGCTTCAGATAGTTTGTTGAGCAGCAAAGTCCAAAGAGGCCTCATCCCACCCAGAGCTGTGGCCATGTGGCTTCCATTTAGAAAATAGTTTAGACCTCAATTGCAATTCTCCAGTGCCAAGAATCACCCAAAACATAACAGTTAGAGCATCATAAAATATTAAATTGGCAGCTCTTAGATGTAAGTATCTATAGTACACTGATGTTTTACATGAAAAGATAGAATTTGTTCAGTAGCCTGTTTCCAAATGCTCCCCAGAAGACTTCAGAATATGTAAGGAGAAGGCAATATACACCTGTTCCTCTGCCCTAGAAATTTCCAGTGCTTAGAGATGTAACTCTGAGAATTCAGACTCCTTTAAAAGAGAACAGCATCCCCACACTTTTACAAGGAAATGGTTTTAGAGGGTCTCCTAACGAATCTGAAAGTACGCTCCCATACATTTAGGCTTCCAGAGGAAGCCGAGGTAGCATTCCCAAATACTTACTTCTAGTGATGGTCCTATTTGTCTCCCAGATAACCCTTGTTTTAAAGTATTGTTTCAACTTTTCTGCTTATCCAGGGAGAAAATGATTTATTAGGTGTGAATCTCTCTTTAATGCCTCCTTCTTCAAAGGACTGTTAAGTTATCTGTTAACAAGAACCCCAGATGTGACTCTCAGAGAGGGACCTGCATCTGAGAGAGGGGTAGCAAGGAAGACCCTAATGTTCAGTCCAGAAGGCATTTCCCCCCCGTATCCTCACAACAGCCTTGCAAGATATTTGGAGCAGTTCTTATAAGCCCAGAGAGGAATGAAATTGTTAACCTAATCCTATAGCCAGGAATGGCAAATGGGCGATGACTCACTCCAACCCACCACATAGCTGCTCTCCCTTCCCAGGTATCTGTACCCACTTCTGTCTGAATGTGGGTCCAAAATGACTGTGAACACAGCCTGTGAAGTCTTTTGTCCAGGCTCTTCCCTGTTTCATTGACATGTTCCTTACCCTCCAGGATGGTTTAGGTGCATTCTACCTGGTAATGTCCTCCAAATGAACAGCTGAGTTAGATGTCCTCTCATTTTCTTCTCTGCTCTCCCACACCATGGCTCCTAGGTCTTTAGTCAGACTCATTTTATTTTGAATTCTGTTATTATTTAATTATCAATATGCTTTTCTTCCCTACTCAATAATGAACTATGTCTGACATATCATTGTATCCCATACCCATACGTAGCACTTAGCAAGAGACTAATATTCATTTAGTCCAAAGAAGTATTATAGTATTATCTTCAGGCTACAGATAGGAAGAAAGAGACTCAGAGATTAAGTTACTTGCCCAAAGCTGCACAAAGAATAGGTAGTGAGGCTAAGACTTGAGCTCACGTCCTTGGAAACTGTGGGTTTCCATCCTTCCTCCATTCTTCTTCTTCTTGAGGTGTCTTGGGAATTGTCTGCAAGGCCTTAGTATAAAATTGAGTTTTTAGACTGTTATCCTCTTATTTGGTTTTCTCTCTACCTGCTTTTAGATTTCCTACACCAACTCTTTTTCCCACTAATGTTATGCTTTCCTGAAAAGTCAGACAGGAATACTTGCTGTCATTGATAAGTTCTGACAGTTTCTATCAGCCTATATCATTTTCTGTTGAGGAAAGGGGAGATAATCGTTACTTGAATTGCCCACATCAGCTGCCATTGCAGATGTTCTGACCCCCTATGATCTCTTGACATCATCCCTTAGCCTCCCAAGCAGCCTATCTACTCCTCTTACCCTCCAACGCACTCCCAAAACTACAGTGATCTTTTTTGAATGAGTAATTTATGACATGTTACTTCCCTGTTTCAAAAGCTTCAGGGGTTCCCAAACAGCTGTTCCCCTCACCTAGGCACACAGGCCCTCCATGGTCTGCTCTCCATCCTCCTCCCACGTCCCTCCCGCGCCCAGCACTGCAGCTGGCCTGCACTGCTTGTGATTCAGCGTGCACACTGTGCTCCTTCTAGTCTTCTGCCTTTACACATCACTTTTCTTTTCCCTGAAGAGGCTTCCTTCCCATCTTCCCCCTGCCCCAGATAATCCCACTCATCCATTAAAATTTACTTTCTCTCCACCTGACTACCTGTCACACCATCATTTGCCCTTCCATGCTCCCATGGCACTTGACATGCACCTTTAATGCAATGCTTGTCATTGCCTATTATTCACTCGACTATCTCAGAGCACTTGATAAATGTTTGTTGGATTTTTCTATTTAGAAAACCACCGCTGAATATCTTAAAAACAGAAATACACCAATATATTGTTTAGGGCAATAGAGATAAGCCAAATTCAGTTTGTTGTTAACTCAACACATTCGTTTGCCCAGGATTACGCAGGATGTGGGAGTGTAAGCCGTGACCGACTTCAATGGGCTTTGAGGACCTAGCTGGGAGGAGAGTAAGGTGCATGTGAAACAATTAGAACCAGTTCAAAACACACTTTGCTTGCTTCTTAAAGGTAAAGTAGAAATACTAGTTTGTATAAAACAGACTGCCTAATGCTGCTAATAAGGGTTCAGGATGTTCATAGAGGTAAAAAAAGGATGTGGTGACTCAGCCTCTGAGGAGGCCTTGTAGGATATTGGATTGGCAAGGTGAATGAGTCCGGAGAAAGGCAGCAAGTTATGAAGCAACTTTGGACTTTCTACATTGATACCTTCTTTGGTAATTGCAGAGTCTAAATAATTCTAAACATTTCCTATTGTCCAGTCTATTGAACTTCATGGAGAATCTGTGTTTTGATCCGTGACCTCTTTCCCCTCATGTGGCATTAACTTCTGCCATCACTCAGAGAAGTGGTGGAGTTTGCAGCACAGCCACACATGCTCCGTACACCCTTCCTTTTACTAGCCGCTGCCCAGCTGCCATGCTTGTCAGTTCTTGTATCTGCTTTTCATAGTGTTTCTGCCTTCTCACTTGCTCTCTTTTGTAATTTTTAAGAGTGATGGCTGTATCCAAACTCTCCGTTCAACTGTTGTGGTTAGCAGAGAAAACAGGTGACCTGCTCTGCAATCGTCACACCTGAGACATTACATCCGTCTATAACAGAAGCATAGATAAGTGGCACCGTAGTCCTAATATGGTAATGATAAAACAGTACAAGGAAATGAGAATGTTTTCTCTAAAAATGAGACAACTTAGGCTGATTGTTTTCTTCGAATATTTAAGGAGCTTTCAGGCCAAGGAGACACTTAACTCATTCTTTGACACAGAGCAGGAGAGAACCAAGGAGGGATGTGTGGTGAAATTTTAAGGAGGCTGATTTCAGCTCCATTTAAGGATAACTATCATGTTCAGTAGGAAAACTTTTTGAAAGTTGATATTATATGACTCTTATGAGTTAGATGCCATCTTAAATTAAAATACTTTGGGTTCACTGAATAAAAATTTGATCTTTGGATGCTGTTCAGAACAGCAGAATGCAGTACCTGCTTACTAACTTTATCTCTGAAATTAGATTCCTGCCCTAGAGTCTAAAGCACTATTCTCCTCACTCCAGTGGCTGTGAAACGTCCCCTGGCTTTAGACTGATTTCTTGATATATGCAAATCGACCCTTCCCACTGACCTGTCTTGTCAGGTTGAGTTTAGGAAATGAAACCAGGCGAATAAATTGTGTCTGTGGTTGTGTTTAATAGATTTAAAGAGGTTTGTGAACTAGCCGGGAAGGAAACTGTCTGCTCTTTTTATTTCCTTTGAAACACGATTCTTATACTCAGAGATAAAACAATGTGTTATTTTTGTGTCTGAAAAGGATGAGTGGACTGTGGAGTCAAAGGAGCTTCTTTAAATAATCATGACTCTTGTTTGGCTTGGACAGCACACCCGCGCAGAGCGAGCGAGCGCACGTGGAGCTCTCGCAGGGGAAGTTCTGACATTGAAAACAACAGCAGCAAAACTGTTACTAACCAAAATAATTTCTGAACTTAACACAGCATTCAATAGCCGGTGGAGTTCAATGGACTGTTGCGATGAGAGTGTGGCGCATTTGCATTCAAGGACGTAAGATAAAACTCTATTTTATAATTATTATGGGAAGTAATAATCACCATATGTGCAGATACATTCCTGTAACAGATTTAGGCCTTGCTATTGCAGTGCTATTCCAATAGTGTTTATAACTACACAGGAGAAAACAACATGCAGAAGAACTGCCCTTTTAAACATTTTTTTGAGGATGACTGATGGGTACAAAAGGGTGACTGCCTCGGGGCCCAGCAGGTCTCCCTGCTTGAAATGGCATTAAAGGCGTGATTTATAAATTGTGTGCCACAGTGACTGCACATCAACACATTTCAGAAAAGGACTCATACAGCAGAAAGTACACACTATGTTCTTTCATAAAATTCCAAGAGTAAAGAACAGGAAAAGATCAAAACAAAACTCCTTTATCTCACCCTGACCAGCTTTCAGTTGTCGTTTCTGCTCCGATTCCTGGCTGTCCTCCGCTTTAGCCCCTTTCTTCATGAATCATGTCCCCGAATTCACCCCCACGGCTCTCCCAACACTAGGAAGGATGTGAGGAACTAATCCGGGCAATGATGTTGGTGATTGATATTACTCCTCTCATGGGTGTTGGCAATCAAAAGGGTTTCCCAAGGAGAGGACAGTGCTCAAAACAGAGAGCTGAATCGGCTGCCCACTACTTTACACAGGAGGCCAGGGGACAGGACTTCTGCCTTTGGGCACAAGTCCACAATGACATAAAGCTGGACTTGAACAAGAATTCAAAAAATGGTGATGGAATTATCATCATTCCAGTTATGTTTATGGAACATGTAGTGTACTTTTTAAAGCACATAACATGCATTAACCTCTTTAACTTTTGCAAAAATCCAATGGGGATTTTTTTTCCATTTACAAGTGAGAAGCTGAGGCTCAGAGGGGTTTAGAACTTTGTCCCAAGTCCTAAGCTAGGGCGTGGCAGAGCTGAGAACTGGATCCATGTTTAACCATTCTGCACTATTGCCTCTCAGCTCTCAGGCAGGAGAGCCCTGAGGGGAAGAGGACCCACTCTAAAGCGAGGTGTCTCACTGCTCATGAGCTGTGTAACGTTGGGCCAGTTACTTACCATATTTTTTGGACCATAAGATGCACCTAGGTTTTAGAGGAGGAAAATAGGCAATAAATTTTTGAAGCAAAAAATGTGGTAAAATACTTAATGACATAAATAACATGATATTTCACCAATGTAAATGTAAACAGAACTTAACAGCAGCATTAACCACCATTATTCCTCCCAAATTTGGGGGGAGAGAAAAAAAGTGCATGTTATAGTCCGAAAAATATGGTACCTTCCTGGTGCGTCAGTACACTCACCTACAGAATGCACGTTAATAATGGTACTCCGACTTGCGGGGTTGTGGTAAGGATGAGCACATTTAAAACACTATCTAGCACATAGTAGAAGCTTTTGAAATATTAATTAACATCGTTATTTTTTAATGATACACCAAATCCTATTTCAACAAAACCTTTATACTGTAGTTTTCCCAGACTTAACCAGTAAGTCACCAAAATGGTGTTCCAAACCACAAAATTTCTATTTGACCTAAGGATTTAATTTGCCACAATAAAAGCGTGATATAGAACTGATGGCACATAAGAGCAATTTTAAATATCTTTACCTAAAATTACTCTTGAGCCCTGGCTGGTGTGGCTCAGTCCACTGAGCGCTGGTCTGCAAACCAAAGGGTCACTGGTTAGATTCCCAGTCAGGGCACATGCCTGGGTTGCGGGCCAGGTCCCCAGTAAGCGGTACGTGATAAGCAACCACACATTGATGTTTCTCTCCCTCTCTTAAGTCCTTCCCTTCTGCTCTAAAATAAATAAATAAATAAAATCTTTTAAAAAATAAAAATAAATAAAATTACTCTTGAAAATGTACTTCAAATTTAATTCTAATACAGTATCTCCATATGTCATTCTCCTTAATAGGGGTCCAAATTGGTGTACACAGATTCGTGTAAAGCTTCAAAAATAGTATAAAGGCCACTTTTAATATTCTAATGAGCCTTAGAAAATACACCAACGTAGAACCACACATCATATGGGCCTGACATCCCTGAGAGACTAAGCGAACTCCCAGTCACTATTAAATCCGACCCACGCTTCCGCTGGCCTCCTTTCCCCTGCCACGTGCAGCTGGGCCGTTTCACGCGCTGAACTCATCAGCTGTCACCAGCAAGTTGAAGCTGGCTCTAGTCAGGCTAGCGTGTGGATGTTTGACCTCTGAGCAAACATCCAAGAGCTGTATAGGAAGAGATATTGCTGATTTTAGCCAGTCTACCCAGCCTAAGGTCATCCTGATGGTTACTTTCCAAATAAAGACAGAGATGGAGCTATCAAATGAGAAAGAGCATATATACTACATTACATCTTACAAAATTCTTATCGGAGTATTCAGTAAGCAGGAATACATTAAAGAGATCATTCCCTTTTAGTAAATGTTCTTTTTGAGGACGTTTTTAATGAGCTGATTCTTTAAATGTGTAAGAGCACAAACACATACGGAATTTTGTCTGAGTAAGGACTATGGCATTACTTTGGGGGTCAACTTCCCGCCCCGTGGAATGCAGCAGGAACGCTCCCACAATGGGAGGGGGCCTCTCTCAGGGCACTCCACGCAGGAGGCATCCGCAGAGGTTTTATGCAGGCAAGCCAAGACTCCAGATGCTATCAGCATCTCCGAAAGCTAAAGGCCACTGTGCCCTCAGCAGGTCCCAATCAGATTCCACAAAACTTCCTTGCATCATAAGCAAAAAAGTGTGTGTGCATTTCTCTGCATGTGTGTGTGTGTGTGTGTGTACAGCAGCACCAGACCTGTCACTGTTAGGGCTGAAATTCAAACTTATATTAACTCAAGCTTACCATATCCCCATGGAAAGGATGCATACTGAGAAAAAAAGGTGGTCATACTTTGAGAGTTCTTCAAGGAGGCTGTTCTCAATCAATCTCATGAGGTTCAGGAAAACTTAACCCTAAGCTGACTAAGCAGCAAATGGAGCCAAATTCATTTAGTCACCTAACCAATATTTGCAGGATGCCTGCTGCATGCCAGGAACTCAATTCTTAATACTGAGAGGTTGCAGTGAACTAGAGGACCACGCTCCTACAGTCTGCTTCTGCTGCTTCACCCTGAACTCTGAACATAGCCATCAGTTCAGATATGAGTGCCAGACTGTGAGCTCCAGACCATGCCCTTTCATTTACCACTGTATACCAGCACCCAGAACAGAACCTGCAATATAGGTCATTTTCCTATATTTACTGGATTAACACACATGAGTAGGAATTTGACCCTGAGTGCTTTGAAAGCTTCATGAAACTCTCTGGAGACAAAGCAAAACATTATGTATCCACTAGGTCACCCAGTCCAATGAGCGGGGATATAAAGATGAATAAGATGTGGCCTCAGCCTCTGGGAAGCTCACAGTCTGGTAGAGAAACAGCAAAGGCCAAAGTATAGCGGCACAGAAGGGCTGGCATATTTAAAAAACTACAATTATTTGATATTACTGGAGCACGTGGAGGATAGCAGGATGAAGCTGAAGCGATAGAATAGGTTGGGCATAGAGGATTGAAAGATTTTTTTATCCTGACAGTGATGGGGGGTGGGGCTGGCAAAGATGGAATTTAGATAGAGAAGTAGTAGGATTAAATTTGTGATTCGGGAAGATCACCCTGGCTACAGAGTGGAGGAGAGACTGGGGGGAGTCAAGGTCGTTAAGAAGCTAATGCAGGTGTCCAGGTGAGAGCTGATGAGGCCTTGATTTAGGCAGTGACTGTGAGCAAGAACAGGTGGTGCTAACTTCATGAGCCAAACCTTGTGATGGACCGGGTGGAGAGATAATATCAGTTTCCCCTGCAAACTAAACAGTACCCTGCAGGGACTATGGCCTACAGAGAGTAGTTGCCCTTGGTGGCTGAATGTATAAGAGGGAAGAAGGAATTCTAGCTTGAGTATTTGCCATTATTTAGAGCAGAGAATCTTCACACAGATCTCAGATTGTCTGTGGCCTGGTCCTATCCTAGGTCTTACATTATACTGCCACCAATCCCCTATCATTTCCGAATTCTGGGTCCTAATTCATACTGTTCCCTCTGCTTTATAATGCCCCCTCCTGTCTGTATCTCCTTAGATCAAGCCTGTTTCAGATGTCACCTCTTCCAAGCAGTGTTCGATTCCCTCAGTCTCAGATACTCTTTCTATCTAATTCCTTTGTATTTACTTTAAGTCTCTGGGTTCAGTTTGGGAGGGAGTGCTTTGAAAGGGATGGCTTTCCCGTCTTATCTTCCTGTGTCCTCCAGCCTGGAACTTCGTTGAAATGAAAAAAAAAGAGCCAATGAGAGGACATACTCATCTAGGAAATCGGGATGTTATTGCTACCTACTTCATAGGGTGACGAGGAGGGTGTGGCTCAATAAATGACACTATCCACACCATCATTTCTAAAAAGAGTAAGTTTCCCTTAGTCTTGGCCTAACTTTATACTAAGCCTCTGTCTCCTTTAATGCAGTTGAAAGATACAGGTATTACTTTAGAAATTCGTAGGAAATTGTCCACCGGAGGCGATAAGTAAGGAACCACCCTCTGGGCCTTCCTTTACAAGTCCTGGTGTTTCCTCTCTGGAGGCTTCTGGTGAATACTTTGGGTCTTTTCTTTTGTGGTCGTGGGCAAACAGTACTCAGCTTTTTCTCTCTGTGATTCTGGAAAATGAGGTGATAGGGAAGAATCCCACTCGAGCGGGTACCTCCTCTCACCTCAGCCCCTGCAGGCGGACTGCTGGAAAGGGCAGAAACAGGCCTGGCCATGGGACAGGTGAGGTGAGCGAGCTGGCCTGGTGGTTCCTAAAGCAGCGAGCCGGCAACTGGGATAGGCCTTGAGTTTTCGTTTTATTTTTAAATCTACTTTGAAGAATTTCGTGAGTCCCAAAGGAACTCTTTTATGTAACATTTTTCTTTTTCTCTAGAATTTCCTCTAAAACCCATTAGGGAGATTTAACATATTCCAGATTTAGCATTTTAATGGGCTTTTGTTCCTGCCATAACTTTTCCCCCATTTTTAATTTCTCCTCTGATTTTTAATTAGCTATTTCTGGGATTATGAACTTTACGATCTCAATAGCTACATTTCTGGAAAGACTTTTAATTGATTTGTGAGTTTATTATGATAACATCATTCGTGGACCCTGCCTGAATCAGAAGGAAAGAGAAGATCTATCCCAGACACTAATTCTTGCGCCAGCAGACTGCGTCCACCATGATGAACCTTTCAGGGGCAATGGACCTCTGTTATAGCATCACGAAGGCCTGCGCTTGAGAGCTGGTGTTTAGCACCATCTTGGTGTTTTTGTCTTTCCAGGAACCTCTGACAAGTCAAATCTGGAGCTAATCACTCTGACGTGCACCTGTGTGGCTGCAACCCTCTTCTGGCTCCTCCTAACTCTCTTTATCCGAAAACTGAAGAGGGTAAGGACATTTCAGATAAGTTCTGTGCTCCTTTTTACATAATATTCTAAAACGCTCACCTGATGCCTGGGATAGGCACTGAATAAATGTTAGACCCTTTTCTTCCCTTTACCCGTTGACCTGGTGAACACTGGGAAATGAATCATAAAAATGTCTTTCAACCATAAAGTGGGGCATTCAAAAGGAAATGCTAGAGCAGTGGACAGGTGAATATTTCCTAGGGACATGAAGGATATCTTTGATACAAAAATATGTAATAAAGTGTTTAAATTAAATTTAGCATAAGACCTATGAAGCCTTAATTTTCTCAACCTTATTCTCTGCTGAGAAACAAAAAGAAAAAAAAGCAAAGACACCACTCTGACTTGTCTCTCCTAGTGCAGGAGCACAGAGCTGTGCTCTGCTGCAGTGAGGTCCCGTTCTGTAGAGTGTGAGGTTCAGGTTGGAATCCAAGGCATCAGATTTCTATAATTTGGTCTATAGCGTGACTTGAGAGCTTCTCTGAAGTTCAGTGAGGAAAGAGCCAACACTGATTCTCTCATGTACACCTCAAATATTAACTGTGAGCCTGCTCTATGCAGGGTGCCAGGCCCCGTGGGGCTCTCTGATGACAACGGAGAGCAAATGCTACGGTGTAGTCTGGGGCTTTAATCAAGTACACAGACAAATGCAAAGTGTAACCACAGTGAGCTGACTAGAAGATGCCCTGGGCTGGAGCAGAGGGGGCAGGTGGCCAGGTAAAGAAGGAGGGGAAGTGTTGCAGACAGAGAGGAGTGTGTATGAAGCAGGGGCAGGCAGAGGGGCAGCGTGACAATGAGTGGCTGACAGAAGGCACAGTGGTGGAAACAAGGCATGAAGTGCATGAGGCAGGAGAGGAGAGGCTGCCACACCTGACCAGGCAGGGCTTTAGGCTGTAGGAAGGAATCCTGTCTGTATTCTAGAAGATAATAGGAAGCCTTGGAGCAGGCTGTGAAGCAAAGGTAGGTAATTCTAAGTGTGAGAAATTTGTGTCTGCAGTGACGATTTTGGCTGTTGTGAGGTGAATGGACCGGAGGGGCAGGAGCGGATCGAGAGGCACCCAGGGGAAGACTTGGCAGTAGTCTGAGTAAGAGACAGTGGCAGCTTAGTCTAAATGATTAGAGTCGGGAGATATTTAGGAGGTAAAATCAAGAAAACCTGAAGAATGTCAAAGAGGACTATCCAATGTCTAAAAATTTGTCAGCCCTTATTAATGTACCAAGCCTGTGGGAAGCTTTCTATGTAGTATCTCAGTCATTCAAAAAATGCAGAGGTAAATATATTATTATTACCACTTTAATAATAATTAAACAGAGGGAAACAGAGGCTCCGGGAATCAAAGTAACTTCTCTGTAGTCACACCGCTAATCAGAGCTGGAGCTGAGTTTTGAAGCCTAGTTGTTTGACTTAGACTGGATGTTCAGAACTTTACAGTGTTAGCACGAGAAGCAAGGCCAGCAGCCATCCTCTACGTTGAGTATGTAATGTTAAGCTTTGGCTCTGTGGAGTGGCTGGTTTTGAGACAGGACAACTCAGAATACTACTTTAGGAGGAAACAGGTCAAATAATAGCATTTGAAAGGGGAGATACATCATATAGGGAAAGAAATCTAAAAAAAAAAAAAAACCTTGCCAAATCTGTAGAGAAGGTACAGAGACTATAGGAGTTCAAAGAGGAGAGCTGGAGGAAAAACTTCAGAGAAAGCAAAGTTTATAGACCAGCTTTGAAGGTTGTAGCAGGAAGGAAACAGGCAGAAAAACACAACCCTCCTTCTCCTTCCCAGTCCCCAGGTTCGGGAGGGAGTCCAGTGACTTTGCCTGCAGGAGCAGAGTGGAAATAAAACTGGAAAGGCAAACTGGCACTGAACTGAATGGGTCTCTTGTATTGCTAAAAGTCTATGCCATTTTGGTGTCAATAAGAAAGGATAAGAGCAAGTGCTGGAATGCCTGTAACATCGGACAAGTGATTGGTTGTGGGAGGCAAAGAGGAAAAAGGCATCAAAAACGATCTCCATGTGGTTTCTCGAACCACAATGTAAATTCATCACTGATAAAGACTACTTTATCTTTTTATCCCCACCTCGTATGAGCCAGTGTTATAATTATAATCCAACATTTATTGCTGCTTAACAGCTTTACATGGATTATTTTATTTCATATTCACAATAACCCTATGAGATAAGTACCATCTTTATCACTATTTTAAAGATAAGGATACTACGCTCCGAAAGGATACGCAATTTGCCCCGAGTTCTGTGCTGCTCAGAAGTTGGGCTATGATTCCAGTCCAGGCAGCCAGCCTCAAGGCCTGGGCACTGACAAGCTGAGTTGTGCAATTTTCATGCCAAGCACCTCGCAGTTTTTCAGTGTTAATGTCAATTAAAAGAATAAATATGTGACAACTGAGATTCTACTACCACGCTCTCCTCAAAGCCCTAACTTTTTTTTTTTTTTTTGGTCTTTTCTCCCATCTGCCTTATTGAGATAAACCATAAAATTGCACAGGTGCCACATGAGGAGAGTGTCTTCCATGGCCTTCTCCCTGGCCCCATCAATACCACTGCCAACCTCCCCTGGCATCCTGCAGAACCCCAGATATCCCTGCCAGGCTCAGCAACCCCATGCTCTCAGGAAACTGAAGATGGCCTCTCAGAGCCCTGGCTGTGTCGGACACTGAGAAGTTCCGTCACACTCATTCCCGGGCACAGAGGCTTAAACTCCCTCCTGTCTAGCAGTCGCGCACTGTGTCTGACAGGCCGGGCCCTCGCAGACCAACCCATGTGGCAAATGCAGTCTGTGACAAACGTGCTCCAGATCTTTCTCTGTTTATCCATTCTTTGCGGAGGCCAGGAAAATCTTTCTGCCTTGAGCTATGTGTCACACATTTTAGTGATAATTTTTGTGAGAAAGAGACTGATTGCAAGTGATGGATGAGGTGAGCTGCGACAGCCCAGGACAGGGTGAGTAAGGACTGAAGAATGTGGGTGGGTGGGAAATGGTGTGTGTGGAGAGGTTGTCTTCTCTACTGAACTCCAATCTGGTTGAGAGGGAGACCCTGAAAGGAAGGGCCCTAAAACTCATTTAAATGAAGTTTACATAACTCTGGCAAGAGTTATCAAAACCCACCTCATACGGGTAAGCATGCTTCCTTTCTGCACTGTCCACAGAAATGCAGTCGATTCTACAATTAACTAAAAGGAAATACACACCCATGGGTATGAATCTAAGACACTGAATGTAAATCCAGTTTTTTATGATCTGAAATAAAGGGTATTTTCTGGGCTTGATTTGCATTACCAAGATAGAAGAAGCACGTGAAGCCAGATGTCCACCTTGCTCACTTGACGTCCTACCAATGGTCAAAGGAACTTGGATGAATGTTTCTGTGTATAAGTCTTACTCTTGGTGTTTGAAATAATCAATTCCAATTTCTTACTGAAGGTAAATCTTAGTCTAATCTCACTAATGGACTTCACAGTCTTACAGACAGCTACAGTAACAAAGGGCCAGGCCTTCTGAGTATATTTAAACACTTCATATGAAAAGTGCCTCTAGACTGTCCCAGGGAAGGACCCTGGGCTTACTTCGCCACCTTTGGCCTTTCTTGCAAATGTAGAGAAGCCACAGTCACGAACCCCACTGTCAGCCCAGCTGTGGAGGGTGTGTGTGTGTGTGTGTGTGTTCCTGCTTACACAGAATGGCCATGGAGAGTCATTTTTAGTCATTGTTTAGAATGATTTTATAAAACACTTTGCATTTTTTAGAGGACTATGCTAGTCGTATGCTCGTTGTCTAAGAACAAACAGTAAGGTTGCCGGAGAACTGGAATGCATTTCGTCTGAGACAGTACCCCAGACACGCAGGTGGGACCATGAGGGCTGTTTAATGGACGTCACACGCTCAGGTGTGATGTGCATATATATGCTGAGGGATACTTTCTATACCTGACCATGTGGTTTTAACATAATGAACCAAAATAGCAACAGATATTACCAAGTATTGTTTTAAATTGCATATCAGGGGATTTCAAAGTTGTTTCCTTAGTGATGACCTTGAGATCTTTTCATTTTTCAGTCTTCTTCTGAAATAAAGACTGACTACCTGTCAATTATAATGGACCCAGACGAAGTTCCCCTGGATGAGCAGTGTGAGCGGCTCCCGTATGATGCCAGCAAGTGGGAGTTTGCCCGGGAGAGACTTAAACTGGGTAATATATTTGTTCAACAGATTCCTAAACCCGTAATGAGCACCTACTACATGCAAAAGGCTGCGTTGAGGGACGCAAAAGTAGACTAGACTTGGGATTCTCCCCCCTGGCTGTTCACGACCTAGCAAGGGAGAGGGACACAGAGGCACAGGATTCTATGAGAATGCTGAGAGGACAGTCAGGGTACAAGGAACACCTACGTGTTCTTTCAACGGTCACCAAGCACCTTCTCCGAGCAGCAAACACAAGGTGTTTGAATCTCTTCTTTCAGAGGAGATCACCATAAAAGTAGACGGTGAAAGGAAAGGAGGAGAGGCTAGTTCCATCAGGAGCCTGCCGAGTACAGGCACTCTTAAATAATGATGTTTTTAAGGAGTCAGAAACTTATGACCTGGAATGCAATTCGGGGTGATGAGGAACAACAAAATCAAACATTCGGGGACAGAGTTGCTACTCTTCAAGGCTGTGGATCAAAAACCGCTCTGAACAAACCCACATTTTACATCCTTTGAAAGTCCTAGGAATTCATTTAAGTTTCTTTAAAAAAAAAACACCCTCCCATCCCCCAATTTCAGTATGTGACAAGACCACTCTTTTTTTTAATCTTCATCTGAGGATATGTTTTTATTGATTTGAGAGAGAGAAGGGAAAGAAAGGGAGAGAAACATCAATCAGTTGCCTCCCTCACGTGCCCTGACTGGGGATCAAACCCACAACCTTTTGGTGTAGAGGACAACACTCCAACCAACTGAGCCGCCTGGTCAGGGCCAAGTTTCACTTTTGAAGAGCAAAGATTATTGTATTCCAGGTAACACAGATGCTATAAACACCAGGCAAATGTGCTTTCCCTCAGTTTACCCCCAAGTTGCTCTAGCTTGAACACCACAGTGCAAATGAATCTCCAGCCCAGTTGCTACAAAACAATGGGTCCCTCAATCACTCCTGCTTAAAATATTTGGATTGTGGCTCTGAAGGTTTTCCATTCGCTCCTATGCATGCCAGAATCATTAGTAGCTGGATCTAAGAAAAGAGATCATGCATCTAGTGCCCCCAGAACTTGTCACTCAGTGTAGAGGGCCCGTTGTTCCAAATTCAGTGGCATGGCCCCCCTTTCTTTCTCCCTCCCACACACGGACTATATGGAGATGAAGGTGTGAGGCAACAGAGAGGAAGAAGTAGCTTTTCTCAATCTCTCGGGCCTTGAAATGATTCCACTTACGTTTCCTCCTACGTGAGAAAGAGTACTTGGCCCCAAGAGTATGTTCTGTTTGGCTTGAAGACGAAAATTAGAAATCAGTAAAAAAGCTGGAGAGACAGACAAAAGCCATTAATGGCTGCTGACAGGAAAGAAAATCAACCAAATTTAGAGTAGTTAAAGGCAGGTGGCAACTAGATGAGTTCCTTCTGCAAGTCTAAATTATATGGCGGCTAGCCAAGCCCCTTCAGTGACCTTGGCACGGGACATGGGGTAATTTTCCCACAACCATAAGCCATTCTCAGGCCACATTGCTTTCCAGAGTTATTAGTCACAATCAAATGTGCTCCTTCCAGTGTAGGGCACGTGAGCTTTCCATCCCATTTCTTCATTCCTTGGCCTAGTGTCATTGTGATCCAGAACATATCCAGGAAGATTGCTAATCCTTCTACCAGAATTCCCCCGGGGTGCTGTGGATTTAGATAATCCCATTTTAGGAGATTCTCCATGTTGAAGAGCTTTCTCATGGTTCTTCCCAGAGTGGTCAGATGCTACGATTTGGCTAATGTCCGTGTGAGTGTCTTTGATGAGTGAGAGGAAGTATAGCAAGTCAGCTAACAGTCTCTCAATGCAGAGTGTGTCTGCAAGGGCCAGAGAAATTCTCCTCTAACTAACTTGGGAGCAAAGAGGCCCAAGATTTGTTTGTTCGTTTTAAGCCAAATAAATGACAAAGAAATCTGAAGCAGTCTGGCAAGTGAAAGTAACCAAGAGTATGTCTGGACAGATAGGAAGAAAAGGCAGGTTTGGTGGACAGAGTGCAGCGGGGTTATAAATGTAGAGAAATGCACAGGAAATGCACAGACCAAGCTGCTGCTGATCTCAGCTGTCTGTACTCTGTGGGTTACTGTCATCCCTGCGGAGAGAAGTGGGAATGTATGGCGCCTGATAGCTAGATAAGTTGGAGCTTGAGTCAAAGGTGTTGCTACCATTGAAATTCCTAAAGTCCAGTAACAAAAGAAATCTATTTTCTTAGTGATTCCTCACTAAACCTCAGAGAAAATTCCCTTCCTATAAATTTGTAAATGTCTGACACTGCCCCTTCCTATTGGAAAATAAAGTCAGAATTAGCAAATATTGGAAACTACGCAGGGAGTCTGGAATTAGGCAGGTGGATGTTGCCTGGGCTGATGCTGTCCCTTGTAAGACCGGCCCTGGATGCCAGAGAGGGGCCCAGCCCTGTGCTGCCACAGCAGGTCCCCAGATCTTTCCAGGGACCCTAGCCAGTCATTCTTGGAAGAAATTCCAGTATCGTTTCATTGTATGAAAATGACACAGCACTTTTCCAAACTAGTTAGTGGCATTTGGGTAACACCAAGGAAGACTTTAAATGAAAAGGAGGATCAGGCAGTTCAAGTCCAGTGTGACTAGGCTCCACTGGAACTGGAACTGTGGGTCTGCCGAAGGACTCCAACACGGAAGAATTCCAGTGCAGGATTCCAGAAGATTAAGGAGCCCACAATAGCTTCATGCTGTTTTGTGAGGCAGCAGTCAGTTTCTAAGAGAAAAAAGGGAAAGACTGAAGGAAGCCGAGTGAAAATGAATTGGCTCTCACTGATAGAAACAAAGTCCCAAGTACTGGTTAAAACAAAGGTCTTGTGGTGGCTACAGAGGGAATGCATGGGGGCTGGAGTATGGAAAGAAAAGGATTCCACCTGCCCCAAACAAGCCAGAGTCTTTGCAGCGTGTGGGGAGGTGTCCTGAGACAGAGACTGCCCCACTATTTCTCAGACTTGGGACACTTTTCATATTAGATGGTAGAAGGAGGCACTTCAAAAGGAAAATGTTGTTCTTTTACCCTAACACAAAACAAAAACAAAAACAAGGAATAAGTCTGAGACCAAATGCAGCAATTTTGACAAGTCTGAAGGAGGGATCTGCCAGTGCTCTTCCCATACATGATTTCCACCTCTAGAGTTTCTGCTATGTAAACTCACAGTCCCCCTGTTGGTCTGTATCTCGGACAATTTTATCTGGAGAAGGAAGCACTGACTACATCCCAGTCCGTGGTGGGTGCTCTGGGAGGAATGATCTTTGTCAGTCACTACAGGTGTGTGTGTGTGTGTGACCAGAGGAGAAGCGTGTGATCCCACCAGTGCTGCCTCCCCAAGGCAGGGTGTGTCCCTGTGAGGTAGATGCAGAGACTGCTGCAGGGAGGCTCGTGTGATGGGCTTGGTAGCTGAGCTCTTCGTATGTCCTATCTGGATGCCTACGGTGGTTGGGAATGGAAGACACTAGGCAGAGGCAGGGTAAGGACATCTTTATTACTGAGAAATTATGCAGTAAAAGTATAAAGATTCTAATATGATGAAGTGGCAGAAAAGCTTCATTATAAACTTTGAAAGATCTTAAGAAACAGTGTCCTTTGGGGGAAGGAATTGGAGTATGAGGGACTGAGGAAGGAAGGTAGGAAGGAAGGAAAGAAGGAAGGAAGGAAGGAAGGAAGGGAGGGAGGGAGGGAGGGAGGGAGGGAGGGAAGACGGCTAGCTAACTGAGGCCTTATCAGAACAGTTTGAGAAAGAGGACTTGCTTGGGAGAGCAGGTGTTGTGTTAAGTCAACACTCGTAACTACCAGGACTTAACTTTTGACCAGAGGCATTTTGTTGGCTTTTTCCCCCAGAAGAACCAGGAGGAGTGACTTCTTGGCTCACTCCTTTAGCCATATCATGCTTGAGTGAAATATTGCTCCAGGTGCTACTTAGCTCCCTATTTCCTGGTAAGCCAAAAGGAAGTCCCAGGGGACTTCCTTACGAAAGGGAGCTAAGGCTGCCCAGCAGATGCCCTCCTCACAGAGCATCGCTCTCAAGGTCTCTGTCTCCTGGGCCCTTTTATGCACCAGGTACTGTGGTAGGTTCTGGAAGATTCAGATATGATCATTGCTCCTCTCAGTCAAGTTGTCTCCTGCAAGGGTGAGGAAAGAAACCTGCAAACAGTCATAGCGTTACACAACGGGTACCACGAAAGAAACCTTGCTTCGTTATGGCATGGCAACCCTCTCTGAGGTTGAAACAATTACTACCAGTGGCTGATAGGCTGATGTGCTGAACCATGAAGATTTATAGTCATCATGTGAAGACATGGTAGAGATACTGGGACTATTTTGCCTGGCAAGGAAGTCAGAGAAATGACTTCAGATAGAGGAGGGAAGATGGCGGCGATGTGGGGGGAGTCCTGATCCCCTTCTCCACTGCTCTGGGGAGAATTCGGCCGATCTGAGGAGAGACAGAACAGGAGACCACCGATATCACAACATTTATGAAAACAGGACATCAGAAGTTGACCAGACATTGAAAAAAACAGACGGTAGGAGCAC
>PVIA01015582.1:0-21982 GCA_004024845.1 Tonatia bakeri | reverse complement strand
GGGATTGCTCCCGTCTGAATGTCAGAGGCTGGACTGACGTGTGAGCGTGAAAGATGAGTCTGTGTGTGTTGACAGTTTGGGCATGAACTGACTGCCACACCACCCCCCACAGCACCAGCAACCATTCCAGTCTGGGGCCTGAAAGTCACTGGGAAAATGAACTCTGGTCAGGTGAGAGTGTGATCATCCAGGGCCACAGCAAATGCCTTCCTTCGAGAGAAAATGAAGGTATTTACTGTGGCTCTAGAAGATCATACTCTCCAGTGCTTGCGATGGTGAAATCAGAACCTGTGCCTGTTTAGACATGGAAGAAAGGCTCAAAAAACAAGAGGAGTGGACAGCTTGGCAGACTGAGTCTGTGCAGTGCCTTGCCTTGCCCTATACCATGATCCCTGAGCAAAGGAATCTAAAGTTTGGCCTTTTGAAATTGGCCTTCTAGACTAAGGGAACCCTCTCCCCTCTCCACACAGACAGTTCTGCTCTATGCAGTGTCCCTTCACCATGAAATATTATACTCAATACCAGTAACTTGGTCAGGGAGAGAGCCAACATCATCATCTCATTCTACCCACTGCCTTCGGAAACTCTCATCCCATGGTACAACTCCCAAGCCCTCATTATTATGCAAAGGCAATTCATAAAATTTTCTCTGCACGTAAGTACGGCTGGAAAACAAATAACCTGAATTTCTTCCCACCTCAATTAAATTTTCCTTTGTTTTATACAGCCAGAGATCCACAAGGAGTTGACCTGTAAAATATTAGTAAACAGTCAAAGAATAATATATGATAATGCCAAGCACATGGTGCCAAACATCTAGAAAAGACAAGTTAGCCCCATGTCCATTGGTCCTCAGAAGTTGGCTGTGTCCTTGGCACCTAAAATGTAACGCATCCAAACTTGATTCATTGGTCTTTCCAAAACATGCACTGGCTCCAGGAGCCCCTCTTTGAGGAATGACACAGCTGCACGTGCAGAAGCCTCACAGAGGGGACACAGGCTTTGAGGCAGAAGAGATGACTGATAAGGTTTATAAGAATTGGCTGTCAGCCCAAGGGCTATTGAATTTCTTCACTGCTTTAGCTGAAGGGTTCTGCAGGAAAATTCTTTCAGGGCACTCACTGCCACCTGAGGTTATATAATAGCGAGCATCTGAAAAAATGATTATTTGAATTTCCTGCAAAACCATTAAAGCCCAATTCCTGGTCTGGGAACAGGGAGAAATGTGAAGTTTCTGTCTTTGGCAGCTGACAGCTTATTATTAGGAAAGGCGAGGTGTCAAAGATTTGACATTTCTGTACGTCTTTTCATTGACTTCATACACAAGCAAATGCATTTGGCAGCCATGTATCAGAGCGCCAAGAGAGTTGCCTGAGAGGAGAAACCAATTCAAGGAATGGATTTATACTCAAGCCTGGATGAACCTGAGCTCACTTCAGAGGGGAAGCCAGCGAGCTGGAAAAGGACACGCCTCTGAGGTGAGCTCAAATTGACAGTCTGTGTAGGAAAGAGGAAAATGTTCACATTCTAGTGTGTTGGGTAGACACTAGGAAGAGTAGGAGAGCTGGCACCTGTCCAGGATGGGTGTAGCATGATTGTTTGGGAGAGGGAGTGAGGTGAGGAGGAAGGCCTGTCATTCTCTGACAAGTTCACAGTTGGCTAAACCCAAAGCTATTCAGTCCAAAGGCATTTTGGGCAGCCATTGGGCCACTTCCACATATGCACAGTCAGCTAGAGAAATTTCCGTGAGTACCCAATGATCCCTGCCTCCATTGGTGGCTTGTATGCAAAATGCTGTAAATAAGGTCCCCTTGCAGAAGATTTACTGATCAGTCAGAAGTTTGACTACCATCAGCCATTTCCATTGCGTTATATCATAAGAAAAAAGGAGTTTTCAGGAATCTTAGTCTCAAATAAAATAGAATTTGTGGAGAGAAAGACCTGAAGGTCTTAGTCATTCACAAGATCAATATGTGGCCAAATATGAGGTGGAGTGAGTAAATAAATACATAAATCTCAGGGTGCTTCCTCATTTCCAGAAGTGCAGTAAATATAACATCAGAGGTGGTATTTCCATCATTCTGGCACTGTTTTCTCTCCAAAGTCACCATACCAGTTAGGATGCCTTCAGCTGCCAGTAACTGAAAACTCCCACTGAAACTACCACAGATGACAATAAAATGTGTTGGCCATCTAATTCCTGCGATTCACTTGGCTTTGTCCTTCTGCGTGTGCTGGCTTCACGCCCCAGATGGCTGTAAGAGTTCCAAGCTTCACATCCAGACGCAGTAAAATCCACAAGTGGAAAGGTGTCATTTGTCCTGGTGGCTTCTATGTGGCAGTGAGGAAACATCTCCCAGAAGCCCCTACCCCTCAGAAATCTGCTCTCCCATCTCTTTAACCTGAATGGGCTTACACCCCCACTCTAGAGCAGTACTGGGCAGGAGGATTGGGATTCCCAGCATATTCACAGGCTCGCTAGGATCTGCTCCTGGGGCTGGAAATGGAGACAGCTTTTCCTGAAGCACATGGATGTGTGAAAGGATGCAGGTCTGAACAAATGCACTCCCATTAGGAAGAAAGGAGGAAATAGCTATCCAGTGGGCTACTGCTATAGACATTCATCTACTGCACTATAAGCAAAGGAGGCTAATAGAAATGTGTTCTGAGCTCAGCTCAGAGTCCACTTCTAAGGAAGGTTTACAGCTAAAGGTCTCTGAAAGTTAAGGTTCCTTCATCAGAGATTCCTGACCAGATGTTGATAGGGCAGAGAGACCTTCAGGTCACATGAAAGCATATGCACCCTCTGTCACCATCAGGACCTACAGGGCCACCAGCTCCAGGGCTACAAGGCAGAGCTCCTGTAGGTGCCTCAAGCAGCAGCCTGGGAACAAAAGGTCCCACAAATTGAATCATACAAAAGCAAGGGTAGGAGAAACAAGAGTTGTTTAACTCAAAGAAAAAACATAAGAAGGCACAGCTGCTGCCTTCCGGACTCTAAAACACCAATTTGTCCTGTGTATTTCTGAATACCAGGCACTCTGAGTACAAATTTCAGGAAGACAACTTTCAGCTCAATATAAAATTGACATTATTAACAACTAGAACTGCTCAACAATAGTGTGGGCTCCCATCAAAAGCAGAGGTCATTTTCCCTGGAGGGCTCAAGTAAGTCTGGGGACAAGAAAACCTTTCCCAGGAGGAACACACTTAAGGTGTTCTAATAACAGTATGACCGTTTTGACACCAAGCATAATACTAGTAAGTTACAATGTTCAATGAGTAATTGATCAATGGTCATGTATAGCATGCATTTATTTAAAGTTCTTAAACCTGAAAAATATTTTTCACTAAGATTTATAACCAGGAATGTCCTATGTGTTAATGAAGTTAGGACATGCATTTATTTCCAGGAGTGAATGTGAAAGGTGCAAAATAATGGCCAAAACCAATCTCGTCTTCCCCAAAGCCAGCACCTACTCTCCACTTCCCCACCTCACCACCTGTCTCCTCATCACCCAGGAGGAAGGCCTCAGACTCAGAGCTCCTTCCCTCTCTCACTGTCTCCGTCTGCACCCAGCCAGCTAGCAAGTCCTTTCAATGTAGCCTCCAAACATGCCTCTCACATGCCTCACTTCCTCCCCTTCTGCCTGCCCACCACACTGGTTCAGGGGATAATTATCTATCTCTTTTCTTTTTTTAAGATTTTACTTATTTTTTTTAGAGAGGAGAAGGGAGGAAGAAAGAAAGGGAGAGAAATATCAATGTGCCTCTTGTGTACCCCTCCACTGGCAACCTGGCCCACAACCAAGGCATGTACCCTGACTGGGAATCAAACTGGCAACCCTTTGGTTCGCAAGCCGGCAGCACTCACTCCACTGAGCCACACCAGCCAAGGCTAATCATCGATCTCTTGAATTTCTACAGTAACTTCATTGCTTGTCTTTCTGACCCAAAGGCAATTCCCAAAGTGCAACTACAATGACATTACTCAACTGCTCAAAAAAATTCCATCAGGTAAGGACAACCAAGCCTTCAGAGGCACACATCACCCAGAAAGGACAGGATCTAATCAGGGTAAAATCCTTGCCCCCTTAGTAAGGCCATCACAACATCTTTCCAGTGGAATTTTTGAATTGCTATAGACCAATGGCTGCCTTAGGTCTGCTATTCTTTCCCCTTCCAAATGGGAGTATGAAATAGCTCCATAATTATATATGGGGGTAGAGAGCAAATATCTTATCTCTAATTTATCAGACCAAGACAGAGTTCATTTGAACTAAGAGAGTGTTATGAATCACCTGGAGATCCTGGCCTAAATTTTAGCTAGATGGAGCAACAGGATTTGAGTTGGGACTGTCTCCCTTGGGGAGAAGGTGATGTCTTCTCCCCAAGGAAGACGTCATTTGTAAAATACCATTCTGATTATGGGAGTTAGAGGATCTTGCTAACCTAAAAAATAAATTCATCTTCAATAACAGCACTAATCTGTTACTAAAGAAAAAGCATTGTTATATATCTGTAAGTAAATACTAAACTCAAGCAAAAAGCTAGTTACTTAAAAGCACTGAGGCAGCAAGTTTTAGATTGAAGTGTCAGGCAATAGTCGTAATCCATGACCCCATAGACTCTTTGCTCGTACGTGGTCCCACGAGGTCCCTTGTTTTGCTTCTTGGAATCTTATCTCCTGTGTTCCCAGAATTATACATTTTAATTCTAATATTAAAAATTAAAACTCATTTCAAACTTTCAAATAGACTTCATCTACATAAGCAAAGATGGACCAAAGCAAGCAGTGTATGCAACAACAGAGTTAAGCAGAAAGAAAGTCACAAGAATAGAGACAAAGGCAGAAATTGGGGGAAAGAATGACATAAGGGGCTGGCTGGTAAATAACCAGAGAGAAATGAAAGGAAACAGGAAAGAATGAACAGCTGAGAATAGCCACATGGAATCAGCTGGGCAGAAATGTAACCTGAGTCTGATATTCTGTGAAAAATTACCATCTCGGTCTCTGTCTCTGTCTTACCAGGAGGATGCCTGGCAGATCGAATCCCAGAATTTGTGAATAGGAAGGTTCCAACCAAACCCCATACCTACCCCTGTCTAATGCAGAAATCTTCTTAAACTTCCCTAAAATGTTTTCCTCTGGAACAGGGACATTTGCATCTCAGCATCATTAAACTGATGAATTCCATCGGAGCTGGAGGTATTTAATGCTAGCAAAGTGGGTTTTGGCGAGAAGGTGGGGGAGGGGGTCTTGACTCCCAAGAAGATGTGGCAGCAGCATGTGAGTACGTTTCCTTTTACCCAGGGTTTCCTCGACAAAGTTATGAACTTACGAATTGGGAAGTACTAGAAGTTGAGCATAGTCAAAAAGGAACTAGAAGGTTTTGCTACAAAATTCAGTGAAAATACAAGATTGTTTTCATGGGAAACTAGGTTTAGGGCAAGAGGTGGTCTCATCATAGAGAAAGCCTTTAAGTTTTAACTGTTGTTAAGGATCCATAAGGGAAATTCAGAGACCTTCTCTTTTCATCCTACATGCGTTCTATTGACTCTTATCTACCTAGCCTCACTCCACTGGGAAGGCTCAGCCCTCCTTAGTGGCAACAAGGGACAGGGAGGCAACCACTGTCATTGACCCAAAACAATTCACAGAAGCTACCGCATCAGGAAAATGATCTCCACATTCTCCCAGTCTTACAGCAATGCAACATCCCATGCAATAATGAAGACCAGATAAAAAGATATGACAACACAGATACTCAAAAACATTCTTCTTAGTGTTACTGACACTAGGCCAGCAGGAGACAGGACAGCTTAGAGCACAAGAGAAGTTCTGAGCATGAAAACTCAATCCTTTCCTTTGCTTACAGCTCCAAGACCACCACCCCTGATTCCACCACCCTCCCAAATCCATTCCAGGCCCTTCTTCAAGGTGTAGCCAGCCAGACCAAGTGCTTTCCTTCCCTAATTATTTTTTGATTTATTTACATTTGACTTGTGTCATTATAATATCCTTTAAAAGAAGACCTCTAAAACTGATAACCTGGGGTGCAACAGGTACCTATATGCTCTATTATAAAGACCTCTGTCAAATCTGGCCCCACTTCAAGTGTGTCCCTTGTTTATGTAACCCTGAGGGTTACAATAATTCAAATTTTCTTCATTATCTTGGCGAACTGAACATTTCAACCTAACTTCAAAGGCCCAAAGTACTAAGGTCTACAAGATAACCTCCTCCTTTTTACAAAGCTTCTTATCAAATGCCAAACATTAATAGATCCATTAAACAGATTAGATTAATAGTAACATTTATAGATCCACCTACTACAATTGTTTCTTTTCTAATACAATAGATATCCTCCTTTTCTTTATCAGAATTCATCATTCTCCCAGAGCAACCCCGACCAACCAGTTTCACTCTTGTCTTCAGATGAATGACATCCAAGTCTCTATCTGCAGCACAGATCTTTCTTCTAAAAGCTGGCCCTGGTTTCAGCTATCTGTGACATGTCACTGGGCCGTCTTGCTTAGCTGGTGTTCCCTGGGAAGCAGGACCTGAGGTGGAGGTTCCCATGTGGCTGATTTATTGGGCAATCCTTTAGGAACAACACCTGTGAAGGAGCAGGACTGGGTCCTTGAACTGTGATGCAGCCACCACAGAGGCTCATTCAGTCCCACAGGAGCTGGAATGACCCTTCAAATCTGTTCCATACTGGAGCAAGGAAGCTCAGACTCTGTATCCCCAGATCCACCGGCCACTGGTAGTAGCTGCTCCCAGGGGCAGAAGGGGCATAGTCTCGGGCAAGGCAGCTCCCTTCAGCCTAAGGCAATTCCTCAGGAGGAAGTCACCTGTGGGCCGTAGCAACCAACTTCCTAGGCAGCTGGGGAAATGAGTACCTAGCAGCTTACCTCCCCTTGATGACCAGAGGCAATTGTTTCTACCAAAAGGGTGCCTTCCTCCCTTGCCCAGTGCTATCTTGGCACAAGAAGCCAGAAGTATCTACATGGCAGCCATAGCTTGAAGTTTAATAGGGCCTGTTCTTTAGCATCTCCTGGTGAAAGCCCACCCTTCTAGGAGCCAGGACTTCTGAACCAGCAGAGCTACACGTACCATGGATTCCAGAGAAAAATGCATCCAATACTTCTGCAACTCTCTTGGATAATCTGGATCATTGCTTAAAGCATAAGTGTTAATGAAAAGTCAAGCCTCCTTTCCACATGGATAGTGAACAGTGATTCTCAGCCCCAGCTGGCAGAACCCACCAGAAGGACCCACCTTGATGACCGTGCAGGGAGGGAGGGAGGGAGGAAGGGTGGGGGGGTCTCGCCTTAGGAAACGTCTCTGATCCAGCTAATTTCCCCAAGTCTTCCATCCTGTTCTTCCTGTTCATCCACAACCAGGCTGTCAGTGAAAGGACAGCTAAATAGACGGCCATGTAAGCCATCAGAGCAGTAAGATGCTCTGTTAAAGCTGACCTCAGTAGGTTCACCTTTGTCCACTCATATCCTCCTGAATTTGCACAGGTGAGTAATGACTGCTTTAAGTTATTGCTTTAAAAATAAAAATAAAAGAAACATGGAGTTTAGAGGTATACAAACCTGGGACCGATTACTGCCTCTGCTACTTCCATCTGTGAAAATTTGAGCAAGTCATTTATATTCTTTCAAACTGCAGTTGTTTCATCCATTAAATAAGGAGAGTAACTATAATAACATTATTACAGGGGTATTGTAAGAATTAAATGAGATAGTATATGTAAAGCACCAACATAATACTTGGCATAGAGTAGGCTTAAATAAATAGTATCTATTAGAATTAATTTAATGAGAAAACATGCTTTCATGTGGAGTCGGCTATAATACATTAGCATGACTTCTTACCTGTTTTGGTTATGATGTTGTAATGGACATTGTCAGCGCTCCTCCCAGATCCCCTTGTTCCTTTAACTTTCCCGAGTGCCCCTGCCCTGGCTCCTGTGTTCCTTGGCCTCCGACAGTCTGCACCTGTGTCTCTCTTAGGAGACCCCAAGGCGCTAGGGCAGAGGACTACTAGTACAGGCGTGGGAAAGCCCAGCTCTCTTGTTTTGCACAGGCACAAACTCTAAGTTTCCCGGTGGGATCGAGTTGAAGATAAAACTTCGGCTGAAATGTCATGCTTGCTTGGCTCTTTCCCCTTCCCTGTACTGCCTCTCCACGCCCTCACTGGTTTCTCCTGGGATCATTTCCTCAGTAAGTCTCTTGCCCAGGGGCCCCTGTCTCAGGGCCTCCTTCTGGGGAGCACAGCCCAGGAAAGCGCCTGGGTCCTGGGAGGAAGATCCACAGCCTGTGGAAAGATCTGGCTCTAAACCCAGCAGGAGAGGCAGGCTGCGCGGCGTGACACGGTGGGGTGCTGGGTCTTCAGTCCCCCAGACCCAGGACGCTCGTCCTGCACCACCGTCAGTGGGTAAGAAAAATGTGGGATCAAAGCACTCTCTTTTGGAATCACCCCATTTGAATTTGAGAAATAGATGGTCTTGCCCTTTTAACTCATCTTTCTGAGCCTTAGCTCCTCCATCTGAAATTTTTAAATTAAGAAGCTTCACAGGGAGTTAATAGGAATGCCTGCAATTGATCTTAAACAAAATGGTTACTTTTGCCATGTATCACATGCACCCACACTTTGTGTGCATCGTACACGGGGTTATTACACCCATTATTATACCCATAATATGTAATCACTATACCCATGGACAATGCACATCCTCACTGTTCCCTCAAAACTTTGAGCAAAGGTGTGCAGTATCCATGGCAAAATACACAGGTTAGTGTGTTTTCCCTCTACAACATCACCTTCTCCCATTTAGCCCACTCCTGGCAAAGACACTGCCACAAACCCCAGCCAGTCCGTGCTCGGCTCGAGCAGGGAGGTGGTCACGCCATGGAATCAGCACAGGAGTCTCCACACGAGGGGTCAGTACCATCACAGTGACCACTGAGGAGGCCATTCTTCCTTCGCATCAGTCGGTTCAAATTCAACACATGCTCATTGAACCCTCTCTGGGCCCCAAGCACACTGCTATCTGCACCGGTCAGTGAGGGTGACAGTGTTGGCCCTCATGGAATGGCAGACAAAAATTAATAACCTAACAACAAACACATACTTGCTAACTACTCTAAATGCCATGAGAGAAAAAGCACAGGTTCCCGGAGGCCTGTAAGAGGGGATCCGACATGTGGTGTGGGAGTGGAGTAAAGGAAGGCCCCCCGTGAGAAAGCTAAGGGGCGGGGATAGGAGGAAGTGCAGCTGAATGAACCTTGTGCAAAGACTCAAAGGCAAGGACAAGACTGCACGTTAGAGGAACTAAAAGAAAGGCAGGAGGGCTGGAGCACAGAGTCAAGTGAATGAGGTGAGACATGACGCTGGAGAGGGGATATGGAGCCAGGATGCAGAGGCCAAACACCACCAAGCACCTTGCTGTCACCACCTCCTGCCTAACTGGACCCCCACGTGCAGTTCTGGGATGCATGGTCCCCCCAAACCTAGCAGGTCTGCCTGGTGTCAGAAACCTAGTTCTCCCTACCTGAGCTCCTCCTGGTTTCAGCCACATTCAATTCTGTTATTACCTGTGACGGTATTTTACTGGGAACTGACACAGTGAAGTATGTGGTGCTGTGATGGGGGGAGTGCAATCGTAAACTGGGAGGGTAAAGGATTTTAGCATAACAAGTAGAAATAAAACTTAGACAATCATTTTCCAGTGATAGCAATTGGAGGTTTGTGTGGAGAAGCTGGAAATAGTGCCCCCTCCCTTTATGGAGTAAATGACGTAATTGTTCTCCTGAAACACTTTTCCTCTGCTTAGCTGGTAAGCCCAGATCAGAGTACCATTTATCAAGGACCTCTGAGCACCCGATTTTTGTTAACATTATGACAGGCATCCGGAATGAATGCTAAAAAAAAATGCAGCTTTGCCAACAATAATCAAAATAAATGTGAAGGACTTTCTCTTGCCTGTGAATGACGTCTGCAGTGGTGACAAAAGTTCAAGGGGAAAGAGCCTCAGCTGCAGCCCTTCAGAGATGAAAGAGAAGCTAGAAAAGAGCCAAACCTTGAGGTTCAGTGCTTGAAAGGCAGGGTTATCTTTTCACTGCAGTTAAAAGCCCTCACATTGTCTCAGGGTCAGGGACACCCAGAAAGCCAGGCAGCCCTTTGTCCTGGTCCCAGAGTCTCCCTGCCCCCATCACGGCTGCACTGAGCTGACCTCAGACAGTCCTTCAGCTTGAATCTCACCTACACACTCAGCTGGGTCCAGAACACCAGAGGGCAAGGTCAAGATCACTGAAGTCTTCTATTTGATTCTCCCCAAAAAACTATCTTTGTTTAAGAGGTGGAGAAAAAAAACTGTATGATAATATCTTTTTGTCAAATTCATTAGAAGTTAAAAAATCAAAATAAGAGTGAAGGCTTTTTCAACCTCCCAAAAAAAAGACAGTAGAGATTCACTGTAGGTTCATAATGCTTAATGTTTACTTTGAACCCAAGTTGTTCCTTTTCACTATCAGTAGAGAAAGAAGCTCATAAAGGGAAAGGAACCACAAATATTCCTGACTCGCAGTGTGTTTCATGCCTCGTGCCTTGCCCAAGACAGGCCCACTTCAGCTCACCTTCAGTCCTCGCCAGCACTCCAGCTGGCGGACTTTCCTGGCCCTCGGCAGCCCTGCGCTCAGCCCTTCACCGGAGCCCTTTCTCCGCCCTCACTACCCACAGCAAGACAAACCGAGCGGAGTTAGCCCAGGAAACCCACACGGCCACACCTGGAGGCTCTGCAGGACAACCTGCCCACTCACCCACCAGGGCACTGTCCCTCCCACGTGCCCAACAATCCAGAGTCCCACGGGATGGGGGGATTCTGGGAGCCAGTCACTAAAATAAACACTGTGCTGCGAGTTGGGAGTTCGAGAGAAATCGGCAGTGGGTAAAAGTAAACTGTATGCTTCCCCATATCCTGTGAGCTTGCCTGGGGCTCTGTGCTCCCAGAGGAAATAAATGCAGGAGGAGTCTTGTGCTTTCCTGACCTGACAATGGAGAAACTTGTAGAAGAAGACAAACAAAGTACAGGAGCAGCAGCTGAACAATGGCAGTGCAAGGCAGTGGGTCAGTGGTTTAATAAAAAGGAAAAAGGGAAGTTGCCCTGCTCAACCTGAGCGAGGCCTCTGAGCTTTACCTTGTCGAGATCACCCTGATGTCCTGAGCATCCTACTGATACAAATAATCCCTATCCATTAGCCCCCTCTGTATGCCAGGACTACGTGTATGCTTAAAATGCTTTATCTGTATGCTGTCATTTAATTCTCACAATAACCCCACAAGATTGATACTTTCCTTTCTTCTGTATCACCACTGAGGAAGCTCAGGCTCAGGAAGTTCAATAAACTGCTCAGGTCACACAGCTACAAAGAGCAGACATTCAAGGATCATGACTTGTTCTTCTCTGCACTCTGGCCACTGCGGCGGCAGAATGTCAGTGAACATTGCTGAGCTGAAATGACACACCCAGCCCAGATCCAGTGCACACCACCAAGGGCCCAGAGGAGTTTGCCGTTCCCAGCTGCTAGCTCATGACAATAAACAGAGGAGGGAGGGCAGTCCTTTCCTCTGTTCAAAGAGTAAACATAACTATACCAAGTGGCCCCCAGACCCTTTGTGGAGCAGACAGACAGACTCCCAGTGTGAGGCCAGTTTCCAGCACATACATCCTCAGGGAGTGGTGCTGCTGAAGGCCAAGGCAGAAGCTGTGACCCTCTGAAGCGAGAAATGAGAATCCTTCTGCGAAGAGACTTAACACCCTCCACTGCAGGGTTGGTGATAACTAAGCCCTAAAGGCAACTGAGCTAATAAGGGATGGACTGCAGATGTCACAGCTCCAGCCACCACCACTTACTGGTCGCACAGGAAATGACCCTGAGTGGTCACGGCAGACATAGCCCCCAGCCTAGCAAGTGGTCAAAAGATGCCTGAAAAAGGTGTGAGCAAGGAGCAAACAAGACCTTGGACCTGGATGAATCTGTCTCAAAATGTTATATGAGATTAATTATTAAAATTCTTTTGGCCTACACCAGGCATTTGGGGCCAGTTTTCTACAGGCAATTGGGCCTAGAAATGCTTCTTTCTTTTTTAATTTTTAAAGATTTTATTTATCTTTAGAGAGAGGGGAAAGGAGGGAGAAAAAGAGAAACATGAACGTATGGTTGTCCCTCATACACCCCCAACTGGGGACCTGGCCTGCAACCCAGGCATGCGCCCTGACTGGGAATTAAACCAGTGACTTTAGTTCAGAGGCCAGCACTCAGTCCAATGAGCCACACCATCCAGGGATGATCTGTTCTTTCATTTGGACCATATTCCTTTGTCTTGGCACACTTGTTATGTTAAAAGGGATGGAGCCTTAGGTATTCGCCAGGATGGGGCAACTCACTTCACTGTGTTGTGGCACTGTATGTGGGGGAGGGGTCAGAGAGAGAACGCTGCTGCTTGCTCGGCTTCTGCCCACTTTCAGTCACTTCCTCCACTCCCTGCAAGTAAATTGGGACCTTCTGGTGCTGATTCCTGGGTGGGTGGGTTTGTGTACATTCTAGAACCCCACGAATCCTTCCAATGGACTCTCCTATGAGACGGAGTTTCTTTCACTGCCACAACGCCCACAGATTTTTACCACCAGTGGTTTTGAGGCTTCATTTCCCCATGTTGGAACCCTGGGTTGTGTGTCTGTCTCACTCCCCAGTTGTTCCTCCCAGTTTATCTGCATGCAAATGTGGGACCACCCAGTCTGCCAGCCACCACCTTGCTGTGCATCCTCTCCACCCCTCCTAATAGCCTGGATGAATGTTTCTTCTTTAACTGCTTGGTTGTCAGACTTCCATACAGTTCAATTTTCTGGCAGTTCTGGTTGTTCTTTGTTTTTAAATGGGTTGTTGTCCTTCTCTCGGTTGTGTGAGAAAGCAAAGCCTATCTATCTACACATCCATCTTGGCCAGGAGTCTGGACCACTTGTTTTAAAAATACAGATTCCTGGACCTCCCTCACAATTCACTAAATCAGAGTTTCCGAGGCCTGGGAGTGTGCATTTTTCATAAGGGCCGCGGGTCCTTTTCAGAATGAACAAGTCTGGTCTTTTGTATTGCTCTTTCTGACACAAGAGACACAGTCGTGTGACAATTTAGAAAGCCACTTCCAGGCTCAAATAAATGTTTAGCGGTTTGGGGTTTTTTTTTAGTTAAAATAAAATACAATGGAAAAATCATCTTTGAGAGAATAGAGGTTAAATTTAAATGGACTACTTAGCAATTATTTTCAAAAGCCAGATGATTTTGAATAGAACCACCAGCACAGCAGAAGCTAAAGGCTCCTTCCCTTGCAGCAAACGTGCTAATAACCGAGCTAATACAGAAGGCTTGTTTGGAATGCAAATAAACGTAAAAGAATAAACTCACTTGAGACTTGGCTATAGTTTTCGAGACTGTGCTCTCTAAGGAACTTTGGACCTGAAATTAGGAAAAGTGCCTCCTCTGAGTAAATAACTAAGAAAGGTCTTAATCCCAGCCCATCTTGCAGAGGCTGCATTCTCCAGGCCCAGGCAGAGGGCAGACATTAAATTCCACTCTTCATTTCTACTAACTGGCCTGCAAGATGTGGCTGAGAATGTGGGCTTTGGAAACAGTAACTTCGATGGGTTTAAGTCCTGCCTCCATGACCATGCCCTTGGGTTAGTCGTTCACACTCTCTGGGTCTTAATGTAAAAACAGGGAAATGATGAAAGCTCATTCTTAGTGTCTCTGCGAGTACAAACGAGGAAAGGCAGTGCAGCATCAGCACATAGTCAATGCTCTGTGAGTATTATCCAGTTTCATCACTATTTTTATTGGGAATTATTAATGTTACTCCACTTTTTAATCAGCACTGGCCTTGCCTGGTCACTCACTGCAAAAATATTTTCTATTTCCAATTTCCAAATTTGCTTGCTGTATACTCAACATCTGAATTTTTACCTAGAACAGGTAGCACCCCCATGTCGACATCACGGCTTTTTAAAAACCTGTTTCCAGGCAATAAGTTGTTCTTCATTGCCCCATGATAAGTGTTCCTTAGGAGAAATGGCCTGTTTTTCCCCATATTTAAACTATGCTAAATAGTCAGATCTTATACATATATGTGTATTTCTTCTTTCCTGCAATGGAATTCCCTCATTCACCAGTCAGCCAAATCTTACTTTTTCTTTAAAATCTCCTACGTGAGGTCTTTCTTCCTAGTGGGCCTAACCTATGATGGGGCTGCACTTCGATGATGACATCGAGTCAGCATTCATTCATTCACTCATTCATTCAAAAGGTTTACCAAATACCTACCATCTACAAGACACCAACATTGCTTTTGTCTGTATCTTTGATCAGGCACTTTCTTGTGATTTTCTTCTTATTACTTTTCCTTCTCTACACTAAATTGTAACTCCCTCACACCACCAGAGGCCATGCTGAATTCTTCCCTAAATCCCTAGTGCCCAGCAAGTGCTTCCTACAGAGCAGACTTGTAGGAAAAAGCTTCATGTGGGCCCTGATGTGGATCCTTAACCACGTGGGACACTTTCCCTCCAGGCAGAGAACAGCTTGCTTGGTCTTGCTGATGAGTTTTATGACCTTAAGTAAGTCACTTTGTCTCTGAGAGCCCCTCAAGCCTTTAGACTTGATGCAACTTAAATCTATGTTCTTTTAAAAGCTTAGTTGCTTCATCCTGGACTTTAGAATCTCCACTGAGGAAGCTTCTCTCTGGGTCTCCCAACAAAGAGGAAACCCGAGGGACAGAAAGACTTGTGTATACTCATAGAATGGTTTCTGTATTTTCCCAGTGAAGTCACATGTTTTGTTTGGTTTTATTATAAAACTCAAAAACATTCTACTGATAATCTTATCCGCCTCCTACTTCACCTTTTATCATCTCCTTTCCCCCCTGGAAAAGGCAAATAAAAACATATTAAGACCATGTTCACTCCAGTCAACACCACTTCCAGCATTCCCTAAAGAAAAGTGAACTCAGTAGTTGGCCAGCTACCAAAGATAAGAAAATTCCAAAAGTAAGAAGACCATTATCTACCCTAAAACAGACTAAAAATGTCCTGCCTGTCCAGTGTGTTTAACTTTCCATCCAGATGATTAGAAACATGGAGACACAAGTTTTCTCTCCGTTTATATCACTTACCCTCAAAGGCAATTCATAAGAAATAAAATTTAAGATATGTAAAGCAATGCATGATGGAGTGATGGGAGCTCCAGTAAGACACACATGTTACCTGGATTTGGCATCATCAGTTCTGAGTCTGACATTTAAATTCTTCATCAACTTTCACCACATTTCCTCCTTCACTATAGATATTTTCCACTGACATTTTAAGTTGGTGAGTCCATTACTGTAGAAGTTGCCTGCATTGCACAGCCTAGTAGAGTCTCTGGGGCACCTCCGGTCTTCGTGCTGCTCTGGGAGGGCACACTGGCGCCCATGGCCCTGTCATTGAACACCACTGGTCTCGAGGCAGAGAGGACAAGGGTGTGGGCGGCTTTCTACAAAGTAAGTCATCACCATGACTAGAGAAGCAAAGTACAGATTGTGCTCGAGGTGAGTGAACACCACACTTTACTTTCTAAACTGTTACTGGGATGTTCTCAGACAACCGATGATGATTCGATTCCCACCCTAAGCTGCCTAAAAGGCAATGATGAGAAAGTCTGGCAATTAGCTTGGGTACACAAGATGCAAGGAGGTCAGAGGCAGTTTATAGCTCTTCAATTTGCTGGCTGTTTTCATGCTCAAAAATCATGAGCTTTCATTTCTATTTCTACTCAAGCAAATTAGGCCACAAAGTCCAGTTCCTGCCATCTTATTGCTTCATAACTTCTTTCTGCTTCTCTTGGTTTAAAGCCATGGTGGGGTGTGGGACTGTGAAGTGGACCAGAAGACATACTGCATCCCTGATAGAAAGAAACAACCTTGCAGAGAACATGAAATGGTCTCTTGGTTATCTTTCTAAGGCCTAAATGAACTCTTGACACTGGAAGTAGAATAACCGCCCTTACTGCTCTATCCCACTTAGTGTACTCTTATCTTGCCTGGTAGTAAAATTTGTAATGTGATCTTTATATTATTTTCCTTGAGTTTATTGGGGTGACATTGGTTAACAAAACCATACAGGTTTCAAGTGTCCAGCTCAACAAAACATCGTCTGCACACTTCATCATGCACCCACCGCCCCAAGCAAAGTCTCTCTCCGTTCCCACCTACGCCCCATTGCCCTCTTCTACTTCCTCCCACTTTTTCTCACCCAGCCCTCCAACCCCTTCCCTTTTGGCAGCTGTCGAGTTGATTCTATGTATCTGTATTTCTGTTTCTATTTTGTTTGTTGAGTTATTTTGTTCATTAGATCTGGAAAAAGCCCAAGTACCCATAGAAGAGTGGATGAAAAAACTGTGGAACATTTACATGATGGAATACTAGTTGGCCATAAAAACAAGGAAACTTTACCATTTGCAACAGCATGCTATGTGATTTTAAAGCCATGAACTAGATCCATAGCCTGTCCCAAAATTTAATGTCTGGGCTCCATTAAGCAAAAATGGTAGGCAAAAAAATTGTTAAGATTTTATTTATTTATTTATTTATTTATTTAGAGAGAGGGGAAGATAGGGAGAAAGGGAGGGAAAGAAACATCAATGTGCAAGAGAAACATCGATGGGTTGCCTCTTGCAAATGCCCCAGAGGAGGACGAGGCCCTCAACCCAGGCATGTGCCCTGACCGGGTATTGAACTGGTGACCTTTTGCCTTGTGGGAGGGTGCCCAACCAACTGAGCCACATTGGCCAAGGCATTAAAAAATAATTAATCAATAAAAAAAAAACTATCCTACAGTTAAGAGTCTGTTTTTTTTCATCATTTCTCTCTGGTTGGGAACAATGCTGGGTAGACTGGCTTTTTGGTACCATTTGGCAAGTTCATTCTTCCAGAACCCAAAGAGACCCCTGCACCTAAAATTAGTTCATTTATTTGATAAAAGAAAGCTTTCAGCACTCATAAAATAAAGGTCATTTGAAACCCTTCCACTCCCTATTTTAAAAAATAAGCTCAGTTGGCTAAGGGAGTGAAAACATGATGGCTTATAGGAAATATTAATTCATTTCTCTACTGATTTTCAATAACATCCTCCTCTTTCCCTTCCCTGTCCTCCCACAATCCCCTCCCTACCCCTTTAATTTTCTACTTCCATGCGCAAAGCACCCAGGGTCCCTTAGAGCAGAGTGCCTAACTTCATTCCTTAACTTACCAGTGCACAATGGGGGGCACAAGATGAATAAAGCTGAAAGGAAGAAGTCATTTAAGTCCAAATAAGAGTAATTCATGACTCTTCAGAATCATCCAAGGTTCAGTATTGCTTTTTGGGCCCTTCCTTCTGAGAAGCAAATAAATTCTATACAGGGAAATGAAATCAAATCAGTCTTCTCTGGGAGAAAAGAGACAGTTATATTTCCCAGGGAGAAAGTGCTAATGTTTAACATATGTATATAATGTGGCTGGAAAAAGTCCAACCATTGTTAATATAACGGGAACTGTTTGCACAAAATTGATATAACCTGGCAGCCAAGGAGAGTGGACCAGAATGTGCATGTGTGAACAATGATACTTCACTGTACTAGTCAGTGGAGGTGGTAGACACTGTTAAGTGCTCAGGTGTACTGTGTGGCCATCACATTCAAAATGACTGAGCAAGTAGAGCAACAAATCTGCATCACATTTTGCATCAAGCTCGAACATTCCTGCCAGAAACTATTCAGATGATTCAGAAGGCTGCAGCTATGGCCAACTGGTGATTGGCAGCTCCTCAAAACAATAGTCCTGCTCATGCACACATTTCATGCAGTTATTTGGTGAAACATCAAATCACCCAGGTGACTCAGTCCCCCTACAGCCCAGATTTGGTGCCCTGTGACTTCTGGCTTTTCCAAAACATAAAATCACCTTTGAAAGGGAAGAGAGTTCAGACCGATGATGAGATTCAGGAAAATACAACATGGCAGCTGATGGCAATTGGGAGAACTGTATGAGGTCCCAAGATGCCTACTCTGAAGGGAACTGAGGTGTCACTGTCCTGTGCACAGTGTTCCTTATATCTTCTTCAGTCAGTGTCTCTATTTTTCATATAATGTGGCTGGATACTCTCTGGGCATTACTCATATGTATGGAGAGAGGTATAGCTAGGTAGATCCAGATAAATAGAGCTAGATATACCTAGAAAGATCAATACATAGATCAATGTATCTAGGCATCTAGATCAGCAATTTTCAACTGGTGTGCAGCAAGAATTTTTAAAAACATGTAATACCTGACTATTTAGTGAGGGGCACTGACCTCTTTTCCCTTAGATTGTCAAATAAAAAATCACAACATCTAACACAACAATAGCTGCCCAGTGTGAATGAATCAAAATCATATCTACTTTTTGGCAGACAAAAACATATTTATTTTTTCATGTAAGTCAGAATTTTAGTAGTTCATGTGTTCCCTTAGATGAAAAGGGTTGAAAATCGCTGATCTAGATTGACCTAGATACATATATACAAGGGGGGAACCCCCCTACAAGGGGGGCAGGCCCCTTATAGTGCAGGCTTCCCCAACTAGGTGAGTATTCTAGGAATCCGTCTGTATCAGTGTACCAGCTGGTGGTGTTGTGAGAGGCTACGTTCAGCTTCAGTGAATTTTTTTAAGACTCTTTCGATATGTTGACCATTTCATGATAGGTGATTTACAAGTACACCTGCCCACACTGCACTCAGTTTTCAACAGTTTTTGATCCAACACGGCATGATCCCCATGCCCCACCCTCACTATTCAGCTAATCTCACCCCAAGCAACTTTTTTTTTATTTCCCCTGATGAAAAAAGCCCTCAAAGGGAAAAGTTCTGCCAATGTGGAAGAGGTGAAGCAAAAAACGGCAGAAGTACTTAGGGCATCAAAACCTATGAGGTCAAAAGCTGTTTTAAGCAGTAGGGAAAAAACATCTAGATAGGTGCATTGCATCAAATGGAGAGTGCTTTGAAGGTGACTGAAGTTTAAACATGGAAGAATAAATACACAATTTTTTATACATAAATTCTGGGTTGTGGGGGTCCGCCCTTGCATAGGTATAGATATAGGTATTGCATCATTGCCAGGACATTAGTAGAAAACTGAAAAACAGTACTGCAGGTCTGTGCACAAAAAGAGGGAACATCTAAAGCCAAACCTAAGTAACACTGAGCTGCTTTCCGGAGGTTTTCACGGAAAAATATTTTTCTTCTCAAATGTCATCAGAAGGAAAAAATCTGACAGCCACACAAGGAAGATCACAGTAGGTCACAGCGATCCGTTTTGGCATCGACAGGCTTTTGTTATCCTCGCTGCACTGTTCTGGCAGATCCTGTTTTGGAGAAAGCACTTCCAAGAGTTATGAAGAACACCTATTACAAGTGGTTCTTTTCCTCCTTTGTCTTTCTAGAAAGAAATACGCTCAAAAGCAAACTAACTTCCCCATCACAACCTGAGATTTGTCGGGTTTCATTGATGGAGGAACAACACCACGAAGTGGCCAAGGGCATGACCTCCACGGTCAGATAACTGCACTCCTCTTCTTCTGCTTCCCAGTAGTAGGGCCAAGGCCTCCATCTCCTCTTCGGGCAAATTAGGCTGCTATCTCCTTCACAGTATTATTATGAGATGTATTTAAGATTAATGTCTGAAAAAAACCTAGCCCAGTGTCTGCTGCATAGTAAATGCTCAATAATACTAGCAATAATTATTATTCTTTTATTAATCCATTGATTGTAAGATTTATATATGATTAAGATTCTACATATCTTGATATTGTCATGAAAATCATGAGATCAGTGAACAAGATCATGTATCTTAGAATTTCCAGGACAATCTTAATTTCCAATATATTATCCCATGGTCATATAACTAAAGGACTGTTTTGCTAACTAGGTTACTCACAGACAGATATTGCAGGTTTTTCACAATGAAAGATGAAAAAAAGGAGAAATTAAGAGAACACAGTATCTAACAGACATGGTGGTTCCCAAACGGGTTCTTGAATCCTGCAGACACTTGACAGCAGTCTCCTTGATACCCACAGCCTTGATAGACGTCTCATCCGCTACACAACCACCAAGATGCTAAAATGTAAGCAGCATATTAGACAAGTGTAGTGAATGGTTTAGTGGAAAAGCAAATAAGAAATGCGCTTATAAATATATAGCTCACAATGAGATGACCATTTAGTGACAGAAAACTTAGAAACCATGTTTTCAGATGGAGTTCCTCTCTGGCTTCAGGGGATTGAACACCAGTGCAAGGCGGACAGTGACCAAGGAATGTTCTAGTCTATCAGAAACTTGCCACTGGAGTTTTTAAGCCAAAGAACAAAGAAAATGCCCTCCCCAAGCTACTCTCATATCAAATCAGCAATTGTCTTCTTTTCAAATCGTAAATAAATGTGAAGTGATACTTTTGAAGAAACAGTTCAATAAAATCACATTTTAACAGTAAATAGGAACTGTAAAAATAAGTATTTTAACTGAGGGTGCTGGCCTTTGTGTAAAATTAGACAGATAGCACAACTTCTTGAATGGGATGGTGGTTCTAATGGTTACTCTTCTGTGAGCCCGGGGTCCTCCTCTGGCGCTTTTACCCTGACTCCTCTCTGTGGCCAGACCACACCCCGTTGTCTGGGTTCAGGAGCATCCTGTGGCTCTCGACTGGAGTCCACCGCTGTGGGGCACAACCAGCTGGAAAAGGGGTGGGCGTTCCATCTCCACCTCACCCGTGCCTACCTGCTGTGCCCGCAGAGCTTCCACACAGGCCTGGAAGTAGGAGAAGACCATAGTTCCCCCCTAAATGCACCAGCTTGCAGGTGGACCATCATTATCAACTCTTAACTGGAAAACACCAACAAGCTGGAGCACAGCAAAATTTGAGGTGTGAAATTTAAAAACCAGAATGTCTGCATCACAAGTCAATGATTTAAGAGCAGACTGTGGCATTCAACACAAGTGCATACAAAAGAAATTCCATCTGCTGAGATACTCGGACCTCTCCACAGCCTAGGCAGGTTTGTGGGTGTGAGGCCTGGGGCTGCTGGCCCAGGACAGGAACAGGTGGGATGCCGAGGAGGAGGGGAGTCATCTCCCTCTTCCTGTGTCTGTGGTCTGCTATGTGGCTTCCTTATTTTATTTAAAAGTATATCTGGGAATTCTCTGAACATACTCCTGTATTTTCTTCCTAAATGAGACTAAATATGTCTGGGCTAGAAAACGTTGTATTGTTACTATCTGAATAAAAAATAAGATCACAATTAATAGTGAAAATCAAGGATGTGCTTCCTTACAAAGTAAACAGCATTTTTCTTGCCACCCTCGAGGCATGCCCCTGAGACGCTGCAGCCCATCACAAGGAACACCGCCAGACGGCACTGTTGTTAGGAAGATGAGCCCACCCTCCCAGGGGAGGGCTGGTGCTCTGAGTGCTGTTTTCCATATTTATTTCCCCTTGTGACCAAAGATTATATTGATCAGCTGCCTCTCTTTTTTATTTTTCCTTTCTTTATGCTTTAATAAATGAATAATCATGCTACAAGATGCCATTTATAAAGCACTTACTCAATTCCAGGAAGAGTGATAAGTCCATTTCATTTAATTTTGTCAACAACAGGAAGAGGAGCAGTCAAAGGCTCAGACAAGGTGTGTAATATACCTAAGCCCACAATCCTAGGAGCTGCCAGAGCTGGAATTCGAACCCATGTCTCTTTGTTCTTACCACCTCACTAGCCACCCCGGCCAAAGGGCAGACTGGCAAGCCCAGGTTCAGTGGACTGCAAGGACTGGTGCCAGGACGACCCCGCCACGCGCCCCCCACCCCGCCCCC
>PVIA01015581.1:0-22177 GCA_004024845.1 Tonatia bakeri | reverse complement strand
ACTTAAAAAAATAATAATAGTAATAACAGCTAATACATATTGAGTTGTTGTCAGCCAAACTGAATCTTCTTAACAAAACTATCAAGTAGATGCTATTATTACAAGAATTTTGCAGATGAAGAAATTAAAGTTTAGAGAGTGGATGGATTATGAGCAGTTGCTATAAATCAAATTTTATAAATAAAAAACTTTGTAGGCTTCCACTGTGGTTAGGATAATTCAACCTCCTAAACTTTGTCTCAAGATCCTCTATAATATGACCCTGCTTATTTCTTCCCCTCCTTCACTATGGTCCAGTCTCAAGGGCTTTTTTTCATTTGTTTTGTTTTGTTTTGAACCCCAAGTTAATCTTGCTTGAGAGCTTCTGGATTTTCTGTTCCCTTGGCCCCAGACCCTTGAACGTGCAGATCATTTTGTGTCAGTCAGCTTGCCGATCGAATCTTGTCTGTCAAAAGAAGTGTTCCTTGACCATCCTATTTAAATTAGTTCTCTCCTTCCCAGAATCATTCTCTATTACTTTTCCCTGTATCATTTTTTCCCCCATAGAAGTTGTCAGTCTCTGGAATTATTCTGATAATGTTTCTCATTTGCTGTCTCCCTCTTTAGGCTGGAACCTCCCTGAGAATGATATCCATGTCTGTTTTGTTCAGTGCTCTGTTCCCAGAACCTAGATCACTACAAGAGGACACTTAGTAAGTATTGATGAATGAATAAAAGAGTAACTTTACCCAAGTTATAAGATTAGCAACTGGCAGCCCTGGCTGGTGTAGCTCAGTGGATTGAGCGCGGGCTGCGAACCAGGCATCGCAGGTTCGATTCCCAGTCAGGGCACATGCCTAGGTTGCAGGCCATGTCCCCCAGCAACCACACACTGATGTTTCTCTCTCTCTCCCTCCCTTCCCTCTCTAAAATAAATAAATAAAAAATCTTTAAAAAAAAAAGATTAGCAACTGGTGAAGCTGCTATTCAAATTCAGTTCTTTCTGATATAAAAACTGAAAACCATTTGCTGTGAAGTCTAATAGCCATTCAGTAAACACTGTTGATTGGTCCCAGAAACAATGTTCTCAGAGACCAAAGACAAGGGACTCAAGAGTTCTCAATTCCCATTACTGACTTCTGGTCAGGATGCCCCATTTATAAGCTCTGTCATTTGTGATAAGATATAAAATTCCCCAAATCTGAGTTTTTCTGTTGATAAAAAGGGATAGAAATACCACTTGCCTTATATAGTTTTTGTGAAGATTAAATGTGATAAATATGTGAAAACTGCACTGAAGTCTCTAAAACATGATATGAATATTTTCATCAGAAAGAAAAAAAGACACATATTTTCTTTCTCAGTGTGTTCTCTGTAGTCTTTTCATGTGGTAGGCGAGGTAGGATGGTGAGATAGAGAGTAGTGGGTGGAAAGAAAATACTGAGTTCTGTCTGGATGGTCTTAGAAGACACCACACCAAGCCTGTGTGCTGAGAATGGAGCCTGCATGCAGTCTTGTCACAGTGTCCACTTCAGCAGACATTGGGAGCAAAATAAACTATGTGCTTACATTTTTATTTTTCTACCCCAGTTCCTGTGGATATATCTGCCCAAATGAAAATTAGTTTCCTTAAGAATTGATACCATTAGTGATTCACTCTGTAGTTGGAAGAAGCCCCATGTCTCATAGTCCAGACAAAATCCCCCCAGTAGGGATACAAAATGATGTGTGAAGATATTGGGTTTTGTGACCACCAGTTCCCAGCTTATCATCACACAGCTTAAAATGAATTTGTAATAGCAGCAATAAAGTTAAGGATGGGTGTATTTCTGTCATACTTCACTTGCGATTCTTTGAAGACTTTTGTATACTGAATTGTCTTTGCTACTTTGGTAGAAGTTCAAGGATACACAAGTCAGATGATTACTCTCTGCTCTGTTTTTTGTTTTTGTTTTTGTTTTTGTTTTGTTTTAATTACTTCATTGTTGTTCAATTACAGTTGTTCACATTTTTCCCCCACCACTACCCCCTACCCCAGCCAAACCAACCTCCCTCCCTTGCTTCCACCCTCCCCCTTGGTTTTGTCCATGTGTCCTTTATAGTAGTTCCTGAAAACCCTTCTCTCCACTGTCCCCTCCCCCATCCCCTCTGGCTATTGTTAGATTGTTCTTAATTTCAGTGTCTCTGGTTATATTTTGTTTGCTTTTCTCTTTTGTTGATTATGTTCCAGTTAAAAATGAGGTCATATGGTACTTGTCCCTCACCCCCTGGCTTATTTCGCTTAGCATAATGCTTTCCAGTTCCATCCATGCTGTTGCAAAGAATAGGAGCTCCTTCTTTCTCTCTGCTGCATAGAATTTCAGTGTCTAAATGTACCACAGTTTTTTGATCCACTCATTTACTGATCAGCACTTAGGTTGCTCTCAGCACTTAGCTATTGTAAACTGTGCTGCTGTGAACATTGGGGTGTATAGGTTCTTTTGAGTTGGAGTTTCAGGGTTCTTAGGATATAATTCCAAGTGGAATTGCTGGGTAAAAATGTGGAGAAAAGGGAACCCTAGTGCACTGTTGGTGGGAATGCAGACTGGTGCAGCCACTGTGGAAAACAGTATGGAATTTCCTCAGAAAACTAATCTCTGCTTTGAATAGATGCTTACCATGTTTTCCTGTGTGTTGAAAAGGAGTGGGCTAGGTTCTTGGTGATTTCATCCACTTGCTCACTTTACAAAGGGTTCAGTGGGCTGTTTATCCAAGCTCAAGCATCTCTTTTGTGACAGACAGGGACAAAAATTCAAGTTCTCTGATTCTTAGATCAGTGCCTTGGTCACAACATACATACAAAAAGTCACATTTTTATTTTTGTTTTTTGAGGTTTGCACTTGGCTCCCTTATTTTTCTCATGTCACACGTTACTCTTCAGTTCAACACTAACTTTGACTGAAAAGTATATAGATCTCTCTCTTATGAGCCAATGTCTATTCCTCTTGACCAAAATCATTCCAAATATAGAAGTTTGCTTGCAGAACTATCCAGGAGTCTTTTGTAGCTGCTTAAGTGCTGGTGAACTTGGAGTGTTAGTGGGTAATATTCTAAGTCTATTCCTAGAAGTGTTTTTCAGCTGAAAGAGGTCATGACATTTTAAAGAATGCCTTCATATTTCTTATAGGTTTGACTTAATAGACTTTTTAAGTTATTTGCTATGTAGACTATTTTCTCCCTCATGAATTAAGAGGCTAGTATATTCTTTTAATTAAATTTTTAAATTGTGGTAAAATGTACATAATTTAAAATTTACCATCTTAACCATTTTTAAGTAGACAGATCATTTAGGGTAAGTATATTCACATTGCTGTGCAGCCATTCCTTGGAACTTCATCTTGCAATACTGAAAAGTCTATACACATTAAACAGCTCTCTATTTCCCACTCCTCCTAGACCCTGGCACACACCATTCCCCCATCCAGCCCTGTGAATTTGACTACTCTAGGTACCTCTTGTAAGTGGAGTCACATGGTAAATTTTTGTGACTGGCTTATTTCACTCAGTGTAATGTCTTCAAGTACTGCAGTCTTCAAAGAATCACAAGTGAAATCTGACAAAAACCTATATACCCTTAAGTGACATTGCTGCTATTACAAATTCATTTTCAGCTGTTTGATCTTAAATTAGAACCTTGGGAAGGATCACAAAACTCAATTATTTACATACTCCTTTCATCTATGTTGTACCATGTGTCAGAACTTTCCTCCTTTTTAAGGCTGAGTAATATTACATTCTATGTATATACCACATTTTGTTTATTTATTTATCTGTCAGTGGACACTTAGATGTTTAAACCTCTTGGCTATTAGGAATAATGTAGCTATGAACATGTGTGTACAAATATCTTTTAGGACCTTGTTTTCAACTTTTTTTAGTATACACTCCAAAGTCGAATTGCTGAATTATAAAGTAATTCTGTTTTTAATATTTTGAGGGATCACCATACTGTTTTCCATAGTGGCTCTACCATTTTGCATTTCTACCAACAGTGAACAAGTATTCCAATTTTTCTATTTTCTCACCAACTTGAAGTGGGGATAGCTGGGGTTGAGGGGAGTGGTGGGTGGAAAATGGAGACAACTATACTTTAACAACAATAAAAATGTAAAAAAAATGTTAAAAAAGAAAAGAATAAATATTGTGGGTTAAAAATAGAAAAATCAATCACATTTTCTCACCCCTTTAAAATTATATTGTCAACTATATTTGTCATATGCAACTGTGTATTGATATTTTATATTTAATTGTTGAGAAGGAATTAGACTGTGACTACTGTAAACTTTACTATCAGGAGTATAACATTTGTTGTGATGACACAAAAATTAAAAGTCTAGTAAATATGTTTATAAAAGAAGAAGCCAAGAAACCATCTTAAGTTATTAGTTGGAATTTGTGCTTAATGTGGAACTTGCGTACCTTTCTGTCCACTGGGTCCTTAATGCTTGGCCAAATACTGAGCATATAGAATGCTATGAAAGATTTATGGGTAAAAATATAGCTGTATTGAACATCAAGAATTATTATGAACAGTTGTTACAAAGTTGGGAGAAAATTAATAATAATTAATAAAAGCATATATCTGTAATATGCAATAACAACAACAAAAAAGTAATCATTGCCCTGGCTGGTGTGCCTTAGTGGATTGAGTGCTGGCTTGTGATCAAAAGCGTAGCCTGTTCAATTCCCAGTCAGGATACCTGTCTGGGTTTCAGGCTAAATTCCCAGTAGGGGGCATGTTACAGGCAGCCACACATTGATGTTTCTCTCCTCCTCTTTCTCCCTCCTTTCCCCTCACTAAAAATAAATAAATAAACACTTTTTAAAAAGTAATCATGTTAATGAGTATGAGATGATTATCTCATGGTATTGATTGCATTTCCCTAATGATTAACAATGTTCAACACTTTTCATATGCCTGTTGGCCATTTGTGTATCTTATTTGGAGAAACATCTACTCGAGTCCTCTGCAAACATCTTAATCCAGTCATTTTTTTAATCTTGAGCTATAGGAGCTTTTTTGCATCCTGGGTATTAACCCATATCAGATATATAATTTACAGATATTTTATTCCATTCTGAGGAGGTGTTTTTACTCTGTTGATTATGTCTTTGATGCACAGAAGTTTTTAACTTTGGTGTAGTCCAATTTATCTACTTTTTTCTTTTGTCACATGTGCTTTTGGTGTTATATTCAAGAAATCATTGCCAAATCCCATGCTGTCAAGATTTCCCCTATGTTTTCTAGTTTCCTTATAGTTTTAGCTCTTAGGTTTAGGTCTTTGATCAGCTTTTTATTCATTTTTGTATATGGTGTAAGGTAAAAGTCCAATTTCATTTTTTGGCATGTAGATATCTAGTTTTCCTAAAACCATTTATTGAAAAGGCTAATAATTTCCCATCAAATGGTCTTGCTATCCTTGAAGAAAATTATTTGGCCATGTAAGTGAGGGTTTATTTCTGGCTTTCTATTTTATTTCATTGGTTTATATGTCTGTCTTAAGCTAGTTTTGAAATCAATAAGTGTGAGACCTTTGGCTTTGGTTATCTCTTTTCAAGATCGTTTTCATTATTCAGAGTTCCTTGTGATTTGGCATGAATTTTAGAGTGGATTTTTCTATTTCTTAAAAAAATGCTGTTTGGAGTTTGATAAAGATTGAATTAAACATATAGCTTGCTTTGGGTAACTTTAACATCTTAATAATATTAGATCTTCCAATCCATGAACACAGGTTGTCTTTCCATTTACTTGTGTCTTCTTTAATTCCTTCAACATTGTTTTATAATTTTCAGAGTACAAGTCTTGCCTGCATATTTAAATTTATTCCTAGGTATTTTATTCTTTTTAGTGCTATTGTAAATGGAATTGTTTCCTTTTTGCATTGTTCATTGTTAGTGTATAGAACTAACAAAAATCAGTACAACTGATTTTTGTATGCTGATTTTGTATCCTGAAATTTTGCTGGATTTGTTTATTAGTTGTGACAATTTTTATTTTTGTGAAATCTTTTGAGTTTTCTACATATAAGATCATATAAGATCATGTTGTCTGCAAACAGAGATGATTTTTCTTCTTCTGTTTCAATGTGGATGATGTCTCATATTTTTTTCTTGCTTAATTTCTCTGGTTAGAACTTTCCAGTACTGCACTGAATAGAAGTTGTGAAAGTATTCATCCTTGCTACTGATAAAAGAAATTATTATGTGCCCTGGCTGGTGTGGCTCAGTTGGTAGGAGTGTTATTCTGTAAACTGAAAGGTCATGGGTTTGATTCCCTGTCAGGGCACATGCCTAGGTTATGGATTTGGTTCCTTGTTGGGGCACAGACAGGAAGCAATTGATTGATATTTCTCTTTCACACTGATATTTCTCACCCTCTCTCTCTCCTTTTCTTCCTCTTTCTCTAAAATCAATCATCGTGTCCTTGGGTGTGGATAAAAAAATTATCTTGAGTAAAAGGGAATAGGAATGTATAGCAAACTGATTTCAAAGGAAAAGTTTGAAAGTGGTAAAAAGCAGAATTTTTGTAGGGATATTCTCAGGTTCTTGGGTTACTTTTCACTCTCAGTGTGCTCCAGCTACACATCACATTCTAGGATACAATCACATGTGATCTAGGCTACTATCACATTCAACACATATTCATGGATGAATGAATATTAATATAGGTGCTGAAGATTTAATGAATAAGATGCAGGGCCCTTGCTTTCATGGAGCCTGATGTCCAGTTTGGATGTATGTGTATTTGTGTGGGGGAAGGATCCACAACAATATAATTAAATAAACAATAAGGAAAAATGTGAAAGTGTTAAGTTCTATAAAGAACATACAACATGACTGTTGAATAGACAGTGACTAGGGATGGTTACGGACATCATATTTAAAGAGGTGACACTTAAGCCATGATGTAAATGAGGGGAAGGACCCAGCCATGTGCAGACCTGGGAGCAGTGTTCTAGAGAGACAAACCATCAGTGCACAAGTACATGGCAAAAACAAGTTTGTCTTACTCACTATTTTTTTCACTGTTTGTGTCTCCAGCATTTAATTTGGTATCTTACTCTTATACGCACTCAAGAGATGTTTATTTAATAAGTGGGGATGGGTATATAAAAGCATCCTGAAATGAGATGAAATGTGCACACTTTGTTACTTCATAGACTCTTGGAAAACCTGAGGTAACAGAAAAACTTCCTCAATTCTCTTTCATTTTATTTTTCTGCATCCAAACTACAACACTGCACTGGGTATTGGAAATGAGGTGTGTGCTGGGACTATGACATTCACTTAATATTTTTTGTCAACTTATCTGAATTCAGCTTTTATTAAATTAATTAAACAAAAAAGAATTCAGCACCTGATGTAAAGAACTCTGAAATACAATCCTTTTCCTTTCAGAACATGAAGATTATTGGGGATAGAGATACTGTGCAAATTATAACACAATTTATTTTTAATTATAATCATATTAAGTACTATTAAGTGAAAAAACAGTGTGTTGTGGAGCATGTAACAAGAGATTTGATGTAGTCCAGAAATCTAGAAAACATTTATTTGAAGTGACATTTAAATTGAGACCTATAAAGTATAATGATGAATTAAATAAATTGAATGCAACTACCTTTGTGGCTTTGAAATCCTGTGAACACATTCTCACTTTAAACACTGTTTAAATTCTTATTGTCATATCAAGGCACAAGGATAGGTTGTAGTTTTATGGGTTAAAAACAACTTCTTCTACCACAGATGACTACCGTTACACAAGAGGCCCACAGGGCCCCAGCCCAGATCACCCAATACTGTTTCCTACAAGAATGTAGATAAGGGGACTTCTGACCAAGATGGAGGTAGACATACTCTGCCTCCTTGCACAACCAAAATAAGGACCAAGACAATTTAGAAACAAAATAACAACCAGAACTGACAGAAAATTGAACTGTATGGAAGTCCCACAACCAAGGAGTTAAAATAGACACATTCATCAGACTAGTAGGAGGGGCAGAGTAGGACCACCAGGTGGAGAGGGGTTGCAGCAAAAAAGCAGTGGCACTGGGCTTGCAAGGCAGCAGCTGACAAACCCTGGGCATGCAAGAGAGCAATGGGCAGACCCAGAGAGGCGGCAATTGTGAAGCAGGGCATGGCATGAAAGGTGACTGGTTGACTGGGTGGTCCCACATTCACGTGAGCACATAAACCAGGCCAAACTGGGGAGTGGCACAGACAGTGAAACCCAGGGCCCTAGCACAGAGAAATAAAACCTCAAAACACCTGTGGGGGTTGAGGTGCCAGAAGAGACTCCCACCCTCACAGGAGAGTTCGTTGGAGAGACCCACAGGGTCCTAGAATGTACACAAGCCCTCCTACATGGAAAACAGCACCAGAAAGGTTCAGTTTGCTTGGAGGAAGCAGCAGAATGGACTGAAATACGACAGAGAGCAGAGCAAGCACCATTGTTCTCTCTTGGACCCCACCCCCACATACAGTGTCACAACCCAGCAACTGGGTTGCCCGTTGTGGTGAACACCTAAGGCTCCGCCCCTCATATTTAACAGGCATGACAAGACAAAAAAAAAATGGCCCAACTGGAAAAACAGATCAAAGTTCCAGAGCAAATACAACTAAGCAATGAAGAGATAGCCAACCTATCAGATGCACAGTTCAAAGCACTGATGATCAGAATGTTCACAGAATTGGTTGAATATGATAGCAAATTAGATGAATAAATGAAGAATACATTAAATGAAACGAAGGAAAATGAACAGGGAACCAATAGTGATGGGAAGAAAACTGGAACTCAAATCAATGGAGAGGACCAGAAGGAAGAAAGAAACAACCAAACAGAAAACACTGAAGAAACAAGAATTCAAAAAAATGAGGAGAGGTTTAGGAACCTCCAGGACATCTTTAAATGATCCAACATCCGAATTATAGGGGTACCAGAAGGGGAAGACAAAGAGCAACAAGTGGAAAAGTTATTTGAACAAATAATGAAGGAGAACTTCCCCAATCCGGCAAAGGAAATAGACTTCCAGGAAGTCCAGGAAGTTCAGAGAGTCCCAAAGAAGGTGGACCCCAGGAGGAACACACCAAGGCACATCATAATTACATTAGCCAAGATTAAAATGAAGGAGAGAATCCTAGAAGCAGCAAGAGATAAGGGGACAGTAACCTACAAAGGAGTTCCCATCAGACTGTCAGCTGATTTCCCAAAAGAGACCTTGCAGGCAAGAAGGAGCTGGAAAGAAGTATTCCAAGTCCTGAAAGGCAAGGACCTACATCCAAGATTGCTCTATCCAGCAAAGCTTTCATTTAGAATGGAAGGGCAGATAAAGTGCTTCTCAGATAAGGTCAAGTTAAAGGAGTTCATCATTATCAAGCCCGTATTATGTGAAATGTTACAGCGACTTACCTAAGAAAAAGAAGATAAAAAACACATATAGTAAAATGACAGCAAACTCACAATGATTAATAACCACACCTAAAACAAAAACAAAAAGACACTAAGCAAACAACTAGAACAGGAAGAGAACCACAGAAATGGAGATCACATGGAGGGTTAGCAACAGGAGAGTGGGAGGAGGAGAGAGGGCAAAAAGGTACAGAGAATAAGTAGCATAGACGGTAGGTAGAAAATAGACAGGGGGAGGGCAAGAATAGTATGGGAAACGTAGAAGCTAAAGAACTTATGACACACGAACTAAAGAGGGGGAATGTGGGTGGGAGAGGGTGTGCAGGGTGGAGGGGAGTGAAGGGGGGAAATTGGAAAACTGTAATAGCATAATCAATAAAATATATTTAAAAGAAGGAATGTAGATGCTGTGTCAATGTCTCTATATGTGTTCCACCCCTTTTTGTAACTTCCTGTGTACTCATTCTTGTCAGCCTGCTTTGCCTCCTTGGTTAATCTGCTAACACAACATCTTCAGTCTGAATATTAAAGGGATGAGTGAGGACAAGTGTGCAGTATTGGCGATGGAGACAAACCTGATTTTGAATTTAAAGGAATAGATTAAGAGAATTCTAATATATAGGCTCTTCCTAGGTATTTGGTGAAGATTCAAACAGCTGTAGAATATGCCATTTTTTCTGGGTTATCTTCTTTTTTTGTGGCCCACACTTAAACTTCTCACCTTCACACTAAATGGAGACCATTAAATTTTTTATCCACAGAGATTACTCTTCAACTTCTGTTCTCCTCTAAATCCCAGACAATGCAATTTTGAGGGCCTGCCCAGCAATTGTAGTGGAGTATATATTCCTTGGAATTTTATTATAAAATTTTGGAAGAATAAGCCATCTTAATCCAGTTATTCACTAATTTTTTTTTACCTTTCTTTCAATTTACTGACTAACCAGTCATTGAAAAAGCCCATACAGAGACATTGCCTCCTTAGGGCAAGTGACTCATTTCATTCTTTGAATGTCTCTATTCATACAGATAGCCAATATCTATCTCCCTGTAATGACTTCTCAATTGCTCTTATTTATTTTATGTACTCTGCTCAAACAGGTATAGAGCTGGAATTTCAGCCTATTTCATGTATGGCCTTTAAACACTGAAAGCTTACCTTCCTTGACATAACGATGCATAAAACAAACAGCCCAACTACACAAGCTGTGCAAATAGTAAATGACTGGTCAGTTAGAAAAAAATCAATGAGAAGAAACAAAAGAAAAACACAAAAAACAAAAATACCACAAAACCAAAATACTGAGATAGGGTATATGGCAGAATGGCTGCAATTGATAAAAGTGACAGAAACTGTCAAGAAGAAGGACAACCACCCCCACCAGGTTTATGACTAAAACTTGCAGAGAGCAGCTGATCCAACACGGTGCCTTATTTCACCTAACAGTAACCTTTGGTCTCAATATACACTCATTGTACACATTAGCATGGTAAACCACACATCTCGTGCCATCATGATCAGAAGTGGAAAGCCCATATAAGGACACAATGTGGCTCCTGGAGCTGCTCTGAGAGATCTCCACACCCTTCCCAGGGAAAATCCTGAACATTCCTCCCCTTAATGAAAACCCTATCCCCTGATTAAATGAATCTCAGTAAAGGAAGCAAATTCCACTGAAGAGGGGATGCTCTGTTTATGGAGTAGCCCATTCTCTGTCTCACTGCTTCACTAGTAAACTCCCTTTCATTTTAAAGCTGGCTCTTGTTTGAATTCTTTCCTGTGTGAAGCCAAGAACCCACAGAATACCCAGATCCCGGGATCCTCAGAATGCCTGCATCAATAACACCTTGAAATCACCACAAAAATGTGCTTATTTCACTGCAAATATTTCAGCAGGAACTATTTCCCACACAAGGAAAATGTTGGGGAACCCTGTATTTAATCTCCAGAGCAGACCAAAACCAGGCATGGTGAGTGTCAAGCACAGTGATTAATGGAGAGAAAGAAAAGTCATATGCAGGTAGTAATTATGCTGAATTTGTTGCTTTTCTTGGACCAATGGTACGAGAATAAGGTGAGGTACTTCATAGGAGAGACAGCTGGGGCAAGTGTCTTTTTGAAAGCAGAAAGATTCTCTCTCACATCAGTAGGAGTAAAAGCATATGTTCAGAGAGAAATAATGAGCTATGCTAAATATAGAACATCCTATGCAAATGCTTATACTTAAAATTGGCTGTTTATTGAATGTACATGAGTTATAACCATTAAAACAAAAAAATACAGAAATACAGACAATGGATGTCTTTATAGTAAAGATATTTCAAAAAGGTTTTTTTTTTCCTTTCATTTTCTTTGAGTAATGTAGCTCCTTAGAACTAGAGAGGAAATGTTTGCATTAAGTTGTCAGTTCTTAAGAGTAAACTTTAACCCATACAGTTGGTCTCAGGACGATGTAATAACTAGTTTTTACTAAAGCAACTTTAGGCTAATATTTTTTCATCATTCCATTTAACCCTCAGCTCCATGTGGTAATAGAATACTTTCCTCATTTTATAGATGTAGAAACTAAAGCTTTATGACACAGGTAGCAAACACAAGATCCACAGGTTGAATCCAGCCCTCCACCTTATTTTATCTGGCCTGGCACCTTGTTTCTACCCAGTGGCAGCACCAAGCTCTTGCTTAACTGTTAAGGAGTAGTTACATTTATACAGTCCTAAAATTACATTCAGCCCTTTGAAGGCAACCATGAGGCTGATGTGGCCCCTGGTGAAAATGAGTTTTACATCCCTGCTTTATAAGGTTAAACAAATTGCTCAAGTTTGCACAATCAGCATGGAACCAGACTTTGAACTAGGTTAAGTGACTCAGAATTCAGGCATGGGATGTTCTTCCCCACATCCGGTTGTTGGATGAATAAGGGGAACCAGGAGGGAGGAAAGCAAGATGAGGTGATAGTCACTGTATCTCTCTTAAAAGCGATCTTGGATCTGAATAAATGGCATTTAAGATGAGGCTTGAAGGACAGATAAAAGTTAGATTTAAAAATCAGTAAGTGGAAGGGCAGGGCACCTGCATGCAGGTGCTGCCAGGTGCTTCACCCTCCTGTTCTGCCACCACTGCTATTAAGTGTTTTGTTCTGTGGAGGTGACTGGCCTGCGTTCTCTTTCCTCCTTCCTCCATGTCTCCTGCTGTCAGTAGGACCTATCTGCCACTGCCTCTGGGACCCCATGCCCACACCACTTTGAGCACGATGTCTCCCCAAAAAGGAGGTGATAGAATTAAACCACCCCCAATCATTGGAAGATTTGGAACCTCCTTTTATTGCTGGATTGCCAAATGTTGGGAAATCTACCTTCTTCAATGTGTGGACCAACAGTCAGTCTTCAGCAGAAAACTTCCCATTCTGCACTACCGATCCTAATGACAGCAGAGTACCTGTGCCAGATGAAAGGTTTGATTTTCTTTGCCAGTACCAGAAACCAGCAGGCAAAACTCCTGTCTTTCTAAATGTAGAGGGTATTGCTGGTCTTGTAAAAGGGGATTGTAAAATGGCCAGGGCCTGGGAAATGCCTTTTTACTCATTAGTGCCTGTGATGGAATCTTTCATCTAATACATGCGTTTGAAGATGATGTCATGCATGTTGAGGGATGTGTAGCTCCTATTTGAGATGTAGAAATAATACACAAAGAGCTTCAGCTTAAAGATGAGGAAATGATTGGCCCATTATAGATAAATTAGAAAAAGTGGCTTTGAGAGGAAGAAATAAAAAAACTAAAACCTGAATTTGATATAATGTGCAAAGTCAAATCCTGGGTTATAGATCAAAAGAACCTGTTTGCTTCTATCATGATTAGAATGACAAAGAGGTTGAAGTGCTGAATAAACACTTACTTCTGATTTTAAAAATAATAGTCTACTTGGTTAATCTTTCTGAAAAAAAAAAAAAAAACTACATTAGAAGGAAAAACAGCCCTAGCTGGTATAGCTCAGTGGATTGAGCACCGGCCTGTGAACCACAGAGTTACTGGTTCAATTCCCAGTCAGGGCACATGCCTGGGTTGTTGGGCAGGTCCCTAGCTTGGTGCACATGAGAGGCAACTACACATTGATGTTTCTCTCCCTCTCCTTCTCCCTTCCTCTCTCTCTAAAATAAATAAATAAAATCCTTTTTTTTTAAAAAGAAGGAAAAACAAATGGTTGATAAAAATTAGTGAATGAGTGGACAGGTATGACCCAGGTGCCTTGGTTATTCTTTTCATTGGGGTGTTGGAATGCTAGTTGCAAGAACTGAGTGGTGAAGAGAGACAGAAGTATTTGAAAAAGAGCACAACACAAAGTGCTTTGTCAAACATCATTAAGGCTGGATGTGCAACACTCCAAACAGAACATTTTTTCACTGCACGCCCAGGTGAAGTGTGTCCTGTACTCAGGAAACGCATGGAGGCTCCTCAAGCTGAAGAAAAGATTCACACAGATTTTGAAAAATGATTCATTATGGCTGAAGTAATGAAATACGAAGATTTTCAAGATAGTTTCTGAAAATATGGTCAAGGCTGCTTGAAAGTACAGACAAGGCAGAAATAGATATTGCTGAAAATGGAGATATTATCTTCTTCAAATTTAATATATCCCAGCAATAGAAGAAAAATAAATTTTAGTTATTACTCAGATAAATGTACAATTTCCAAAAGGCATATGATTTTTTTTAAAATTAAAGCTTTTGAAAACTAAAGGGACAAAGTTAGGAGGATAGGAATCTTCTACAAACAGAATTTTTACATTTGTTTTAAAATTAAAATACTGTGTACCTTCAGTGAAATTCGAAGTCTCTAATATAAACAGCTTTGCTTTCTTCATGACTAAGACCCTACTCCAAACTGTAGAAGCTTTCAGGAACCATATTACTCTCATGATACTTTAGTAATCTCTGTCACATTTGACAGTAAGGGCAGTGTGGCTTGCTCCTTCTTGAATCTATACATAATCCATGTTTTACTGTATTTCAGATGCCTACACTCAATGAAACTTTGGAAAACCAGTCAATTGGGTAGTGGTGAGGGCTAGCAGGAAGGAAAAGATAGTCTAGTCAGAGGGAATGGTATGTGCAAAAAAGCATAGAGGAAAGGAGTGTATGAAGTACTGTGATACATCATATAGATGGAGCACCGTGAGGATGGGGGTGGAGAGGAGTGATGTGACAAACTGTACTTTCTGAAGACAACTGAAACAATAGCTCCTGTCCTACATGATCTTTTAGAGGCTGGCCACCATCCCCTATCGCCAGGTAGAGTCGAATCCTCTCTCTTTGAATATCAGTGGGCTTGTGACTTGCTAGTCACAAATATAAAGTAATGGAAATGACACTGAGTGCTTTCTGCGGCTAGATTGTAAAAGGTAGCATGGCTTCTGTATTAGTAGCTGGGATGTCCACCTTTGGAGCCCCGAGCTGCCATTTGAGAAGTCCAACAACCCTGAAGTTGCCATTCTATGGGGAAGTCTAGGGCCCATGGAGAAGCCATTGTAGGTATTCTGGTTGACAGTCCCAGATGAGGTCCCAGTCAACATGCATGTAACATATCACAGACATCAACCATTAGACATGTGAATGGAGAAATCTGCATATGATTCCAGTTTCCATTTATTAAATCATTCCAGCTTTTAAGTCATTTTAGCTGAGGCCCCAGACATCATACAGCAGAAACAACTGTCTTTGTTGTGTACTGAGTTTGTTGTGTACTGTGTACTGAGACCCAACCAGTGGTTCTTTTATGATACCAATGTTTGGGATGACTTGTTATGCAGCTGTAGTAATTGGAACAGATAGTTGTATTGTACAAGCAGTTGACTAAATATGTCTAGAGTTCAGGAGAGAGATGTGGGCTGGAAATTTAGCTCACAGAGTAAATTTAGCTGAAGCCTTAAGAAGACATGGGTTTATCCAGAAGGATGTGTAGACTTGAAAGAAGGTTAATAATGTAACCCTGGAGCATATGAACACTGAAGAGGCAGAAAAAGGATAAGAAACAAGAAAGAGACCAAGAAAAAGTCATCTGAGGAAGGAGCAAAATGAGGAGAGAGGGTTATTAGGGAAGGCAAAGAATGAGAATGTTTTATGAAATGCAGAGAGATTGACACTTTCAGATGTTACAGAGAGAGCACTGGAAATGTAACTGTGAGTTTAATAACAAACAGGTGCCCTAGTCCAGACCAGTTTCAGGAAGAAGTGAGGATGAAGGACGGACCGAGGTATGGTGAAGAGTGTGTGCCTTGCATAGTAGGTGCTTAATAAATATTTGTTGAATAAATGAATCTGAGGTGGTAAAGTAGAGACAAATTGGTTAGAGATGGGAAAACAGAGGAATAGCTGGCAGAAATAGCCAGGGAGTCTTGGTGAGAATAGAGGGGAGAGGGAGAGAAGATATTTTAGCATTTGCAGGTAAAACTGCAGTATATTTCTTTCTCCACAGCTGTTCCTTGCTGCCATTGGCCCATACCAGCATCTGGCACGGTACTTCTGCAGAGCCCACTGCACATATCCCACAGTTGCATAGCTGCTCTGAAGTTCCAGCCTTGGGATTTTTTTCACCACATCACAGCACTGCCTAGATGACAGTGACATGGGTGAGTTGCCAATACTTCCCAGAACATGCAAGTGTTTTGTTTAATAAGAGGGCAGGGATTGGGGGAAGGAGAGAGCAGTCAGCCAACTATAAAACATGGTCGCAAACTGTGGACTAATATACAAGTGTCATGGAAAAAGTTAAGAACAACATCTTCCATTCTGACAGCACTTTCCTTCTTCCAAAAGCCCATAACACCCTATAACTCAAATTTGTTTCCTAAATTTACCCAATCCAGCACAAACATGCCACTTCCTTTGTGAGTATACTAGAGGACCAGGAGGAGGGTGGCAGGATACTTGCAGACAATTTAATGTCATGATTTTTTTACTTAAAACTAAATTTAGAACCAAACACATTGCTGTTTTTAATTTTTATAGTTTCTGTATTACAGTATTAATTTAAGCTGGTTTTCAGGTACATTTGCCTGCCACAGAGTCTTGAAAGGTGACTTAGGGATGAATTATGCCAAAAACTTGCTGTCTAGTAAGTGGGGATAACCCTTGTCTGAATATACATTATAATACAGTATTAAAGGAATAATATTTTAATTTGGCTCCCATTCAGACTCACTGATTTTCTGTTGGACTGGTGTTTGTCCTGGGCTGGAGAAATTCTAAGTCAATAGAAAATTATGATTGCTTGAAGCAAGTTAGGAAAATGAGTTAATTATGGATATTTTTCAAATTGCATGCCTTAAAGACTAACTTAGACCAACCAGGACAGCAAAAGTTCTTTTAAGATGATCATTAAATGCTCCCGCCTTATATTTGCTTGCCAAATATTGCAAAGGGATAGACTCCTCCAGGCCTTTTATATTCTAAAACAGCTTCATATGAGAAACAGAGTCTTTATTAATAGCATAGAATCAACTTATTTAAAGAAAAATCAGCCTTTGAATCTTTTCCATGCCCTGGGACCTTATTTCCAGATGAAAGCCTGAAACTGGTGTCCTCTTATTATGCCATCGAAGCTAAGTAAAGAAACTGCCAAGAGCATGCCGTTTCTCTTGCCAAATCATCATGAGACAAAAATGTCTCCAAATTTTCTATCCCCATCTCCCTGAATTTGCTATTGACCAAAAGAACATAAAATTGTTTCAGAACACTTTTTCATCCTTAACAGGTGTTAGTGTTCAAAAACCATATTTCTTCCTATATCAACAATGGCTTTTTCAAGAGGAATGCTAAAGTCAAGTCTAGGAGTCATCGGAGTGGCCTCATCCACAGACATTTTGGATCCAGGAATGATCTCTGTAAGATGGACTCCCAGTGAGATAGAGTCCAGTCTGTGCCTATAGCAATAAACTTTCAGAATACCTCTGGTGAGGACCTTATTCTATCCGCAGGCTGTGTGACGGTTACATGTGTGTGTCAACTCGATTGGGCTTTGGGGTGCTTACATGCTTGGTGAAACATCATTTGGGGATGTGTCTGTAAGAGTGTTTGTGGGTAAAATTAGCATTTGAATCAATGCAAATAAAGTACATTGTCCTCCTCAGTGTAGATGGGCCTCATCCAATTCATTGAAGGCCCAAATGGAACAAAAAGCTGAACAAGACAGGATTCATTCTTTCTGCCCAATAGTCAAGCTAAGACTGTTCTTCTGCCTTTGGACTCAGACTCAGACTGGAACTTGAACCATCCACTTTTCTGGTTCTCAGGCCTTTGGACTGCATATCTTGGGAATTCTCAATCTCTGTAATCATGTTAGCCAGTTCATTTGAATGAATGAATGAATAAAATAAATAAGTAAATATATATCTCCCATTGGTTTTGTTTTTCTAGAGAACTCTGACTGATACAGGCCTTTTGTCATGTTTTTCCCATTCCCAGGCTACAACAAAAGATGGGGATCATGGCAAAGCCAGCGTGACTCCACGTCTTCCACACAGCACTGAGTGAGGGCTTCACTCTCATCACTCAGATGGTTAAAATGGGGGAGGCTGTTATATGGTAGCATTACTATTTTCACTCCCCACTCCAATCTTCCTTGGGTGTTTGATTTGACAGCTCATTTATAGGGAGTTCCTTGTTTAGAGAAAATAAAAATATAAACAAGATGACCAAAAAAATGTTCTTCAGGGCATCATTTAGTTGACCATCTAGGTTTGATTGCCTAGTTTGCCAATTATTTAGTCTTTTTATTACTAATATGTCCAGCTGCTCACCTGCTTGCAGGTTATTTTAGTGCTAATTGGCAACTCAACTTGAAGAGGGTCATGGGACTTGGAAAGGAATGAAGGTGAAACAGTTGATGCTACTGTTTTCTTTCTGTCTGTTTTTTTTCATGGAAGTAAGCCTGAGGTTTAGAAATTACAGTTGTGTTTTCAATGACTTTTACTGAGGGGAAAAATAATAGAACATGCTACACCTCAAAAGATCAGTTCCAATTTCTATGCTTTCACAACTTAGGAGGCATTCATGTCAGTCAGTTTGTTAAATTGGCAACTGGTAATTTTGCATATCCAAGAAGAGCTTGGGAAGGATACATTTTAAACATAGGACTCAGGCATTTAAATGTTTGCTTAAAATTTACTTGGGACAGATGAAATATTTCCATAAGAAAATTTAAATGAACTTAATAATAATGATTAGACTGACACAGAATGATACAGTAGAAGTAGGCAACAATACACATTTACTGTATGATTTCAGATACATCACTTCACTATTCTGGGCTGCAATTGCCCTGATGTCACATGGATAAAATGAGGAAATGCCTGTTTTTCAAACTATGTCATGGTGCCCTGCTATCTTCGAAGATAAGGATAATCTCACTGGGGGGAGCTTCTAGTCCTTGCTTCAGCTGGAGAGGCTCTATTTTAATCTAGCCATATACATAAGGAACTTTCATGCAATACTTCATTTGAGGGACATTTTCAGACAGATTGAAAATGGTGGCAGAGAAGGTGGGAGTTACATTCACCATCTCCCAGGAATTCCAAGCTGGAATTGCAGCTAAAATATAGAACAATCAACCTAAATAACCAATAGAAGAGTACCTGAATAGAAGTTATATAACTAAGGGTTTACAGAAGCCACAATGAGACTTCTAAGAAAGATGCAGAAAGGAAAAGGGCTGGCCCCATACCCACAGGAGGTGGCTGAGATTCCAGAGGGCTATCTCAGCTGCACAGGTCCCCCGTGAGGAGCATGGAGTCTCAACCTTATGCCAGGCTCCCCACCTTATAGCACCAGAGCAGGGAAGAGGAGCCCACATAACATTTGGCTGTGAAAATCAGCGGGGATTCTGTCCATCAGGGAGAAACAGGATTCTACTAGAAACCCAGGTGCACTCTCAGAGCCAGTGAACAAAATCTTGTTTGCAGCCACTCACCCTGTGCTTGGAGCAGATTAGAGTCATGTGAGGAGTGACTTGGTTGTTTGAATCCTGGGAAAGAGCTGAAGGGACAGCTGCCAAGGTCCCTGTGCTGATACCCTCTCCCATACTACCCTCAGATACCATCTTTCCTGTCGGGCACTCCCCTCCATATAGCACCAGCCTGGGGCAATGCAATAGCCCAACTCACTAACTGCCTGTCACCTTTCTTGGCAACTCATGCCCTGCAGATGAGTCACCTGCCCAGGCTCATGGTGTAGAGGTCTAGACAGACTCAGGGGGTGTCCAAGATTAAGTTGTGTGGCTCGGGGTGAGGACCATTCCCTCTCCCTCCCTCCAGCCTGCTTAGCTCCACCACCCAACAAGAGATTCACTAGCCCCACCCTCCCAACTCCTGGTGGCCACACCCTTTGGAGCCTAGGCTCTTGAGGAGTTCCAGGCAAAATATGAGACAGTTATGTGACTCTAGGACAGGAAACATTTTTCCTTCACATGCACACCTGATCTCCACCCCATCCCTATTCTACCTCTCCCTTCACATGGCCAAGTCTTAGTCTGTTTGATCCTGATGAACTCTGAAGGCATCACACTGACAACACCCTGATACTCCTACACAAAGGTCTGTGGGCACCCAGAGGGTATACCCTGGGACTATTTCTGAGTGGTCTCAGATCACAGCACTGGTATCAAGTTTAAATCTGTGTCAGTCTGGTGAGTACCACTTAGCCCTACCTGGTGAGTAATTGAGAACCTACCTCATGCAACTTGAGTACCCCTAGAGACTCTTTCAGTGACTAAGACTAATGGGCAGCCAGCAGCCAGAGGCAGGCAAAAGCAGATTTAGGACTGCCTTGGACCTTTTGCTGACCTTCCCCCAGGCTCAGTGCCAATGGAAGCCAGTCTTGATGCATAGCTTGGCCTCTCTCATGTACACCAAAACTCAGAAGAGGCAGCCACAAGCTGAGGATCACTTTGTATCTCAAAACAGGTAGGCTGGAGCCAGTCACAGGCAACATCTGACATTGACCTGCACCAGAGTCTCTCCTAAGAGGTCCTAGAACCAACGCACCCAGTGGTGGACTTCAGACAACATCAGAGCAGGATTCAGTTAGCTCTATAAGCAGAACATTCAAAAAAGAGATCTCAGTAGGCACCAGACCCTGCTGAAGAAAATTCTTCTTCATGGGATCAGCACTTGCACAGTACACTGTGGTTGGGGGTTGATCCTCACAGACAGCCAGCCTGAGGGTTGTCCTCACACACAGGCAGGCCAAAAGTAATCAAGACTCAACTACAATAGGAAGGTTCACATAACTTACACAAAATAAAAGACAGAGAAGGACACTACATAATGATAAAGGGATCAATCCAACAAGGGGATATAACTGTTAAACATTTATAAATGCAACATAGGAGCACTTAAATACAAATGCAATTTTGATGGATTTTAACACTCTGTTGGCATCAATGGATAGATCCTCTAGAAAACCAACAAAGAAATAATAGATATAAATGACACACTAGAGAAAATGAATTTAATTGATGTTTTCAGAGCATTTACACCAAAGCAGCAGAATATGCATTCTTTTCAAGTGCACACTGAACATTTTCTAGGATAGAACACATGTTAGGACACAAAACAAGTCTCAATAAATTTAAGAAGTTTGAAATTATATCAAACATCTTCTCTGACCATAATGGTGTGAATCTAGAAATCAATCTCAAGAAGTAAACTTAAAATCACACAAACATATGGAGGCTAATAAACATGTTATAAAACAATTAATAATTTAACAAAGAGATCAAGGAAGAAAACAAAAGATACCTTGAAACAATTGAAGATAAGAACACACCAACCCCAAATCTGTGAAACATTGCAAAAGCAGTTTTAAGAGGGAATTCATAGCACTATAGGCCCACCTCAAGAAATAGGAAAACCTGAAATAAAAAAGTTAACCTTACATTTAAAAGAACTAGAAAAAAAGAAAAACAAATGAAGCCAAGACTGAGTAGAAGAAAGGAAATAATAAGGATTATGGCAGAGATAAATGAAATAGATTATTTTAAAAAGTACAAAAGATCAAGGAAACCAATAGCTGGTTCTTTGAAAAGATAAACAAGATTGATAACTTTTAACAGGCATCAAGAAAAAAGAGAGGACTCAAATAAATAAAATCAGAAATTTAAGAGGAGAAGTAACAACTGACAGCATAGAAATACAAAGGACTATGTGAAAATATTATGAAAAAATATATGCCAACAAATTGGGCATTCTCAAAGAAATGGGCAAATTCTTAGAAATATACAATCCCTCAATACTGAATCAAGAAGAAACAAAATCCGAACAGACTAATTACAGCCAATGAAATCGAAACATTAATAAAAAACAGATGTATACGGAGAAAGATGGCAGCAAGGTAGGTGGGAGCAGAACCCAGTTCTCCTTGTGCCCAGCTGGAACACCTACCAAATCTTTGAGGAATGGAGTGAACAGCCAATGGAATACCAGTTTATATGAAATTTTGAGGCCAAAATGTGTAAAGGACATCAAAAAAACAGATGGTGAGGAGATTGTGCTGGGACAGTAAGGTCCATGGGATCTGCCCAGGTACCTAGGCCACTGTGGCCCCCGGACTGGCACCTGCTGCAAGATATGGGGAAGAGAGTTAGATCATCAGCTCTCTCCCCTACCAGAGTAGGGAGGGCAGCCCAGCACCAGGAAGGACCTGGATACTGGAAGTTGCTGGGGGGAATAGAGTTGAAGTGGGAGACACACAGAGGTG